>WSYH01002969.1:1336-20216 GCA_036426205.1 Ascaphus truei
CGGAGGGTGAATGCTTTGCCGCCTCTTACTACCTGCAGGCCGAAGGGGAAGGTCCACCTGTACCTTACCCCTTTTTCTCTTAAATTTTTTGTAAATGGTAGTAGGGCTCTCCGGCGGGCCAACGTCTCCGGGGACAGGTCCTGGAAGATGGACATTCTCACGCCCTCGTGTTCCACCACCGGTAGGGGTCTTGTTTTGTGTAAGACCGCTTCTTTTGTGCGGTAGTAATGTAATCTGAGCACGATGTCCCTGGGCTGTTCGTGCAGTAGCGGTTTGGATCTCAGGGCTCTGTGGCACCTATCAAGCGCCAGATATTCTTCTGGGGTGTCAGGGAGCAGGGTCTCCAGCCATTTTAAAATAAATTCCTCGCTGTCCAGGACAGATTCAGGGACCCCTCTGATCCGGAGGTTGTTGCGCCTGTCCCTGTTCTCCGAGTCCTCTTGGCGTTCCCTCAGTTCATTTATTTGGTCCTGTAGACCCATGTATTTCCGATCCTGTTTGTTCTCTAGGGTGGTTGTCCTCTCACCCAGACCGGACACCTCTTTCTTTAGGTCTTTGAGTTCTGCCTGCAGTAGTGCTTTTAGGTTATCATATAGTTTATCTAAATCACACTGTCTCACTGGTCACAGTGCCGGGTTATCCCGCTCCTCTCCTTCACCGTCCGACTCTGTCTCTGATCCGGCATTTGAATGCGGCGCCATTTCTCCCCCTGCTCCACTCGTCCCTGCACGGCCGAAGTATTCCGGTAGTCCTTTCTTTTTGGCTACTTTGGGGGGTTTTCTGGACATCGCGGGACTATGTGGGGCTTATTTATTGTAATTTTCAGTTGGATGGGTGTTTTTTGTTAGGTTTCTGCTATCGTTTTCATCAAGCGAGGCACGGAGCTCTTACCCTATGCGACCATGCTCCTTGCCGTCACGCATGCGCCCCCCGGAATCCTTCATACTATTTAACCACTTCAGTGGAGCATGATCCGTCACCAAAGTAAAATGGACTCCTGCCAAGTAATGCCTCAAAGCCTCAATTGCCCACTTTACTGCGAGGCACTCTTTCTCAATCACTGAGTAGTTTTTTTTCCTCGGGAACAATTTCAAGCACCTGGGGGTACAATAACAGTCCGTTCCCGGCCTATATGGTTGCCTGAAAGTCATTAGGGTCTGGTAGAGAAAGGAGAGGGTACAAGAAATGTTACAACACTTAGAAGCGATTGAGGATCATGCATTGGTGGTGTATGTCCACTAATTATGGTCCCTAAACCCGATGGAAGGTAAGAATTTTGTGTGACCTCCGAAGGGCAATGCTTTATCCAAGTTTGACGCATATCCGATGCCAAGGGTAGTGGACGAATTAATTGTACGCCCTTGGTAACACGCGGAATATATATCCACGCTGGACTTGGACACAAGATACTGGCAAATACCCTTAGAGGAAAGTCCAAATGCAAAACCCAGCCTTTGCCACTCCCCCTGGGTTTTAACCAGTTGTGACAATGCATTTGGACTGCATGGACCCCAGCCACATTTCAGAGACTCATGATAAGGTCGGAGGCCCCCATATGAATTATGCCGCACCTACCTAGATGACATTGCATTTATAGTAAACACTGGCGGGCCTATCTAAATAGGCTGAAAGGCGGTCCTCAAATCTCTAAGAGAGGCAGGCTCACTGCCAACCCTAAGAATGTGCCCTGGGTATGACAGAAACTAAATACTTAGGTATGCAGTGGGGGTGGAAAAGTAAGGGCAACTAGCCGCCCAGGACTTGCACGCTAAAAGAAGTTCCGACCCCTTCAAAACAACGCAGGTACGCTCTCGTGCTGGGTTTAGCAGAGGAACTACGCGGCGGTTCATCCCCAACTATTCGGAAATGGCAGCTCCTTTACCGGACCCTCACAAAAAAGTGTGCCCCTACACAAGTTGTATGGTCAAGGGATTGTCAGAGAGGCCTTGTTGAGGACATAAAAAGTGTCACTCAAGGTCCCATCCTTAGAAGCCCGGACTTCAAACAGTCCGGTTATAAGTGCAAACATGATCCATCAGAGATAGGGCTAGGGCAGTGTTGTCACAACAGTTTGAGGGAGTTGAACACCCTATCCTTTTTCCTGAGTAGGAATTGTTCCCGAGGAAAAAAAAACTCTTCAGTGATTGAGAAGAGTGGCCTCGCAGTAAAGTGGCAATTGAGGCTTTTGAGGGCATTACCTGGCAGGAGTCCATTTATACTTTGGTGACGTGATCATGCTCCACTGAAGTGGTTAAATAGTATGAAGGATTCCGGGGGGCGCAGCGTGAGCGGCAAGGAGCATGGTCGCATAGGGTGAAGAGCTCCGCGTGCCTCGCTGATGAAAAACGATGGGCAGAAACCTAACAAAAACAACCATCCAACTGAAAATTACAATAAATAAGCCCCTACAGCCGCGATGTCCAAAAACCCCCCAAAGTATGCCAAAAAGAAAGGACTACCGAATACTTTTGTCCTGAGTAAGAAATTGTTCCCGAGGAAAAAACTACTCGTGATTGAGAAGAGTGCCTCTGCAGTAAAGTGGGCAATTGGGCTTTGAGGCATACTACTTGGCAGGAGTCCATTTACTTGGTGACGGATCATGCCTCACTGAAGTGGTTAAATAGATGAAGGATTCTGGGGGGCGCATGCTGTCGGCAAGGAGCGTTGTCGCATAGTTAACAGCTCCGTGCCTCGCTTGATGAAACGATAGCAGAAACCAAACACAAAAACACCCATCCAACTGAAAATTACAATAAATAAGCCCCACATAGAGCCCGCGATGTCATAAACCCCCCAAAGTGCCAAAAAGAAGAGACTACCGAATACTTCGGCCTTAACAGGGACGAGTGGAGCAGGGGTAGAAATGTTGCGCCGCATTCAAATGCCTTCTCATGACGACAATCGGACGGTGAAGTAGAGATTCGTGATAACCGTTCACTGGTGACCATGAGAGCAGTGTGATTTAGATCAACTATATGATAACCTAAAAGCACTACTCAGTCGAACTCAAAGACCTAAATAAAAGAGGTGTCGCGTCTGGGTGAGAGACACCACCCTGAGAACAACATGATCGGAATCATGGTCTACAGACCAAATAAATGACACTGAGGGAAACGCCAGAGGACCGGGAACAGGGACAGGCGCACCACCTGCCGGATCAGAGGGGTCCCTGAATCTGTCCTGGACGCGAGTGAATTTATGTTTAAATGGCTGGAGACCCTGTCCGCGCCTCCCATACGAATGACTGGCTTTTGGCGGTCTTGATATGCCACAGAGCCCTGGAATCCAACAACCGCTACTGCACGAACAGCCCAGTGGAATCGTGGCTCAGATTCATACATACTCTGACGGCACAAAATAAGCGGTTTACACAAAACAGAACCCCTACCTTCGTGGTGGAAACACGAGGGCCGTGAGAATGTCCATCTTCAGCGACTGTCCCCGGATGACGTTTGCCCGCCGGAGAGCCCTACTATACCATTTACAAAAACTTTAAGAGAAAGGGGGGTAAGGTAGCGGGTGACCTTTCCCTTCGGCCTGCCGTTAGTACAGGAGCGCCAATCCATTCACCCCACCCTCCGAGGGCCATAAAGGGGCCTATGCCTTCCTCACAAGCTGGGCCTTGGAGAAGCCCCTACAGAGCGTGGACCCACTACCTCCCTCCCAGTAACCCCCGTGTGGGAGCAACGTGGCAGACTACCTCCAGCGTGCAGAGGGAATTGCACCCAGTCTAAAGCCCCCGCAAACAACTGAATACAGTTGTGCCATTCGTTGATGGACTTTTCGTTATTTAATAGAAACATACTCCGGCCCCCGTGAATCGGGACTACAAGCAGATTCTCACCCCCCTGTAAAGAGCGTTCCTCCGAGCCCCTCGCCTCAGAATGGCCCCACGATCGCCGGCCCCCACGCACTAAAGAAGAATTCATCGCGATAACATTTCGGACTTGCTTTTTCTCTTCTGTGATGGCGCCCCCCCCACAGATGGCGAGCAGCCCTCGATGGCGGGAACTCCACGGTGCGAGCCACCGAGAGGAAGAGCTACGAGCGGGAAGCATGAGCAGGCGCACGCACCTCCACACTGGTGAAGACGAGATCCCAAGATGGCCGCCGTGCCCGCAGAGTGCGTCCACGTGAGGGTAACCGAAGTGAGCGACGCCATCTTTGGAGGTGGGCGAAACCTGGTTCCCGCATTCGCGGGCGTGACGACTTTCACGTGCTAGGTCAGCGATGACGAGGCCCCGCGAGGTGGACAGAACGACCCCGGGCCCCCCCGCTGCAGGCATACGAAAAGACACCTACCTAAACGTCCGGACGCAGGTTTTTTTTTTAATTTTGAACCTGAAAACATCATATAGGGAAAAGTTATAGCGCCGCAGCATCAAGGCAATTGAAGTGAATGATAGGGGGAAGATCGGGATCATGCTTAAGCACTGGGCAAGAAATCGGTATAACGAGGTATAAAGCAAGTAATAACGGACATAGAGTAGGAGTACATAGGCAAGAGTAAGGAAGGTAGTCAGAAAATGTAATCAGGGAAAAGCAAGTAGTAAGATAGTGTGAAGATACGAAGCAAGAGTTAGAGTAAATAAGGAACTTAAGGTGATGAAGAATGAGTACTATCAAAGCAAAGCTGTAAGGAAAAGGGGAGTGCATGTTGCTTTGTTTTGGCAATGATTTGTGGACAAGACCAGGATGTTCACCGGCGACTGCGACTTCGTATTGTGGAGGTCGTAGTATCCTTTATTTATTTTTATATGCTAGTTAATGTTTTAATAATGGCAATTAATCTATTATGGCCCCACTAGCTGGATAATAGTTATTTTGCAGCAGTATTGTGACTGTAGGTTGTTGGGGGGGGGGGGGTGGGGGGGGGTGTGGGGGGGGCGGGGTGTGGGGGTGGGAGGGATTGTGGTGCGCGGGCAGGTTGGTTGTTTGGTTGTCGTTTTTTCTTTTCGGTGGGTTGGTGTTCTTCCTGGATATTTTTCATCAGTTTCGGGACTGAACTCACCCTCGGGTATCCCCGGTATCAGGCTGGTGGCTCCACGGTTGCACATCAGGGATTAACTGTTGGTCCTACTTCTGGTGGGGCACCGCCGACCCGTAGTCGCGGGGTGAAGCTGTGTGGTCCCACTTCTCGTGGGGGTCACCGCCGACCGCTTAGTTGCGGGGATGATGATGTTTGTCGCCACTTCTTGTGGGGGCACCGCTCGGACCCGTGAGCACCCATGAGTTCCCCCCCCAGACCCCGCGTGGAACCACCCGAGCCCGGGCCGCATACACTGTGGTTGCTGACCGGGGCTCCAACATCCTTTGGCCTAACCGTTGGGGACCCAATTGTGGCCCACGGTTACCAGGAGACCCCTGGGGCCAATGGTGCTTGCGGACCCACCAGCAGGAATCCAGTAACCTGTTTAAAAAGGCTCGGAGTGACTGGTGCCCTGTAGGTCTTGTCCAGGTGGTCCCCGTCCAGCCCACCGGGGCTCGCGTTGGAAATGCGTTATGAACCCTGTATGTAAATAATAATCAGGTATTTAATGGGGGCACAGGTGGTGGTATGTATTTAATAAATATAATGATGTTTATTGTGGGTCTCGGGTGTTGGTGGGGGGGGGGGGTGTATGTGGGGTACTGGGGTGAGTGAGGGAGGGGGTTGTTTCGTCGCCAACAGGTAATGTGGGTAGGCCCTCCTCTTCGTGGGATTAGCGTGGGTGAGGGGTGGTTAGGCGGGGCTCACGGGGGGGGGGGGTTAGTGTGGGATGGTGATGTATGCTATCGCCGAGTGGTGGGTGAGGGTCGGTGTTACCCCTTAGATGACTGTAGCGGTAATTAACAGTCTATCGGTGATTAAGGGGTTAGGTGACTGATTATCTGTTGGATGTTTTGCATCGTTAAGCGGAGGGGCGGGCTATGGTCATATTGATGCCATTTGTTGTAACAAAAAGTGCAACAATATGGTAGAGTGGAGTGCATAAGGGAGACTCTCACTTCGCAGGCAATAATTGGTCCCCTGCCTGGTGGATTAATGTAATGGAGCTTGTCGCACAGGGGGGGGGGGTTTTTGGGTGGTGTTTTATGGGGGGTGTGGGGTAGGGCATTTAGGTGGCCGGGCTTATATATATCAGAGGAGCTCAAGGGGCTGTGCCTGGGTTAAAAAAGAGCCAGTCGCGGCTCAGTGAGATCCACAAGTTGTTATACACCAGAGCCTGTATGATGGTAGTCTATTTCATGTCTTATAGCCTGGGGTGTGGGACGCTTCTGTAGTTTTTTTAGTAATTGGTGTCGCATACTTAAACAACCTTATGTTCACCCTGTTTGTGTGCTAAACGTAGGACCTGTTTCATTGTCAACTTGGATGCTTTATTTACTAATGTATCATTGCTTTATTTAATGGAATGGCTGTGTATTTGTATAATGTCAATTTATTGCTACATGGTCTTATTTGCCAGTGTTCTCCCCCCCTCCCTGCGCCTCTCCTCCCTCTAACAATGCCCCACTGTTTGATCATGCATGCTGGATGATTATGAGCCGCTCCTCCTTTCTGGCCATTTTGTGCCATTTCAGTTTCCCTGACTTGTGGCTATTCTTCTTTTTGCAACTGTCCTCATTATGGGACGCTGCACCGGTTTCTATTTGCACCCTTATGCTTGCTTCTGACATGTTATCTCTTATCTCTAGGGAGCATAGTCTTCATATCCGCGGTGCTATGCTTTGCCTACGCACCCTCTATCCACTTCTTGCTTTCGGCCGCTTCCGCACCCCTCACCGTGTTGGCCATCAGTTCCCCCCCTTCCCCCCCCCCTAGCACACAGCCTCGGTCCCTTTCCCGCTTTCTACATGGTATTCTCCTCTCGTCCGTCTTTCCCTGCTTCCGTGCCTGCTGTCGCGGCTTTGCCGGTGGGTTGGCCGCTAGCTAGTATGTAATGGCACTTAGTGGGTGTTTTGCTCTCTTTATTGTTATCTACATGTTATTCTGCCTGCAGCCTCCTACTTCGGGCATGTGCTGGCTGTTAGGGTGGGGGGCTGCTGTTCACGGAGCTCACGTCTGGCCTGCCCCTCTCCTTCACTGGGCTAAATCATCTGCCTAAGAACTGTTTCGATCTCCGGCCGTTACCCGCATCTCCCTTTGATCTCTCTCTCTCCTTTCTGGCCTTTTGCTGTCATTTTTGCAGTTTCGCTTTCCCGATCTTTGTGGTCGTTTTTCTTTTTGCATCTGTCTCTCAGTATGGAAGCACTGGCACGTTTTCAGCGCCATGATGCTTCTATGACGTATTGTTACTTATCTCTAACGGCATGTCTCATATCCTCTGTCTTCCTACCTTACGCCTGCTCCTTCCCTTTTCCACTCCTATCCTCGTCTCTTGTTGTCTCATCCCCCTGTTGGGGGGGGGGGGGATGTTGGTGCCCGCCGGGCTTCACCCCCTCCCTGTCACATCATCAGCACACCCGCATTCCATCGTATCCTATTTCCCCTTCTCCTCTGCTGTGCGCTTGGTGGGCGCTCATCCCCAAAAATCAAAAACAAAAAAACAAAAAAAAAAAAACCACAAAACCCGCTATATGCTATGATGCATGGGGGGGGGTTGTTCTTTAGTGTGTTATGGGTGCCTCTTATTGTCTACTTATTGATTCTGGCTGTCAGCCATCTACTTTCTTCATGTGCTCTGTAGCTGCTGTCTACGGTACACTCTGCCTGTCCCGCCCTCTCCATTACACCTACTCATTGCCTCCCTCCTTCTCTGTTCTGTCTTGGCGAGGCAGACCCAGAACCCTTGTAGCCCACAACATGAGCAGTTTAGCCCGTGCCTAGTGGCTGAAGGGGGTCTCCTGGCATAGTTCCCTAGTTCACACGCCATGATGCTCCTTATTCTGGCTGTGAGGGTCTACATGATTAGTGCCAGTACGTCAGGTGATGACATGCTCTGTTGCGCGCTCAGCTGGAGGGAGGTTGCAGTTAGCATTCATGGTGTGTGCAATTTTGTTTTTTTAATTTAAGGTATTATATAAGTTATGGGTCTTATATTGATGGGAATATATGGTCTATCTGTGGTAAACAGTACACCTAACGTCGCGGCTGATAATAGTCCTGTTTTTAGGACGCGGAAACTGTTTGTGTTTTTGTGCCTTAGTGCTTGGCTTTGACTAATACAATATCTTTTTAGGCAACAAGACGTGTGGTGCTGTCTTTTCCTTGGGCTGTGCCTAGGACTTTTGGATTCCCTCGATTGCATCTGGTCTGCCTTGTATAAGGATGCCTTTGATTATATTATATATATAAATAAAAATGTTAAGAAGATGAGTTTTGGTAATTGGGGGCTAAAAAGTGCACTGTGTGGGTCTCATTTGCATGTCATTTTTCCATTAATCCCTTGCTGCTATGGAAGTGGCTGTGTGCTGTGTTGATAATGGGGTTATAAGGGGTCGGGGTTGCCGACGCTGCTCTTAAGCTACATATAGATAAGGCCATACAGTTGTATTTATATTTTACATTAGGGTGGCATATATATATTAAATACTATCTTCTATACTAAAAAAAAACAAAATCTCTCTCTCTCCTCGTTATCTCTATGCTTAGTCTTCTTTATGTGTATCTATCTCTACCCCGTACTCTGTATATATATATCTATACATCTGATATACTATTTACGCATGTGTTGAGCTAATCGTCTATATACATTAGCCAGGCACAAGCGGCAGGCGGCGGGTGGATCTTATATGGTAGGCCCCCAGGCGGAGTAAGACATTGGCCCAAGCTAGCAGGCAAACCACCGTGTTTTAATTTGTTAAATTTGCCCCACGCGTTCGCCCGCTGATAATTTTCCCTGTCTGTGCGATCTGAGAAACAATAAAAAACTCGTCTCGTCGCCCCTGACTGCTGTATTGGTGCGCGCGTGTCGCGTCGCGCTCAAGGCTTTGTGGTGCTGCGCGGCCTAGGCTCTAATATGAGCCCGTCTAGCGGGACCTGGGCCGCTTATATCGAGCGGATACCTTCATTCTTCCCTTTGGACGCATAGGCCGGAGGCAGCTTGTAGAGTTAAGTAAGGTAGTGCTCTCAATCCCTCTGTCTTTGCGGCCCGGCGCTGCTGGGGGGCTTCTGCTGAAGGGCCTCTCCTTCCGCATTACTCGCCGCGCAGTGATGGCAGGTGTTCCGCAGCCTTTCGTCGCAAAAACACCCTTCCGGCGCCTTCTAAAACTACCACGTTGTTCGCCCCCTTCTTCAGATGCTCCTGTCGCCACTCTTCCTCAACTCGCTCATCCCTGTTCGCCTCCTCACTCTCGTCGCTGTTTGGCCGACAGCCCTTCTCTTCCCCTTGCTCTTTCTGCTCCTCCTGTTCCCCTTCTTCTCCCTTGTTCCCTGCCTAACTTGTCCCCCCTTTCTCAGGCTGTCACGTCAGTGGCCCACGTCCGGGCGTCCGTGGACCCCCAACTTTCACTGGCGGGCGGAGTATCGTGTCAGTGGGATGGTTGTCGCCTACCGCTCTCCTGCTCGGAGTCGTGTCCGGCGGCGTCGCCAGCGTCGGGGCAGGAGATGCGGCAGTGTGGGGATGGCGTGTGCCCCCGCCTTCTGCAGGCTGTCGCCAGGCGTCTCGCTTGTCGGGGTCTAGGGGATCGTCTATTGTGGGAGTCATGAGGGGGGCAGGGGGTTGACCGTGTTACGGCACATCGGGAAACAGGGTTTGGGTGCACCACAGGTGGGCCACGGGCACAGGGACAAAGGTAAGAGGGGGCGGCACACGGCGGGCACAGCGGGCACAGGGTAAAGGTTATAGGGCCAAGGGTCAGCATGGGGACGGTCAAAGGCGGGGGAACACAGGGTGGACTAACACAGATGGGGTACAGCCGTGGATCTGAAGGATGAGGATGGAGTATCCGAGTTAATTAGTTTTGTACCTGCCAGTTCAGAAGAAATAAGAACATTATATTTCAAAGGAACGCGCCACGTGTCATAATAATAATTTTTGAGTTCCCTATCACCACCCACTAAATACGTTACATAAAAAGCACAACAATATCAACCCATGTGAAGCCAACCAAACGCACAGTGCTTTATGGGTCTTATTTCCTTTACCCCCTTTGGTTCTTAGCAGTCAAAATGTTAGTTAGGCCCCGTATGATATTTGTATATCGATACTATGAATATCAACAAGATGGTTTTTGACAGGCTTTCGTAGATTGCCTCTGGTAGAGAAAATAAAAATTATATAATAAAAAATGAGGGCGATGAGAAAAAAAATATTTTGGTTTTTTTTTTTTTTTTTTTGTTTTTTTTTGGGGTTTCACGCACTTCAATAACAGCTTCCCGTAGTCGTTTGGTGGGTGAAGTTTAAAGGGCTTACTCCCCCCCCCCGACGATGCGCAGTAATTTCATTTCTTCGGTCAGTCATATGCAGGAACCTGTTTGGATTGTTGACAACCAGACCAAGACACACACATCAAAGGAACATATGGGAGAGATTCGTACGGCACTGGTTTAGAGAAGATAAGAAGTGACATACACGGCCAGTGCAGTAAATTATCCTGTGTGTGTGTGGCGGGCGTTTTTTTCTCCTTCTCTCCACCCCCCCTAACACTTTCTTTCGACGCGATCCCTCCTTTTTCCGCCCCCGCCCGCGATTTTTCCTCTTCATCCATTCCCCCTTTTTAGCCCTCCCTCCCACTTCCTCCCCGTTTGATTTCTTCCCTACCTTCTTCTTCCTCCTTTCCCCTTTATCACGTATCTTTTTCTCACTTTGGCCGGCCCCACCTCCCGTTCTTTTCCTCCCTTCCCTTCTTTTTTCCCTTTATCTTGCCGTAGTTTCCGCCTAACTCTGTCCCATCTTTTTTGCCCACCCCCACCGGATTATTGTTTTTTCTATCCCTTTTTTTTTCCTCGCTCCCCCCCCCTTCCCCACGTTGAGGTTATTTCTTGTTTTTGTTAGAGCTTTCTTCTCCCTTTTTGAGTTGCTCGATTGCGGCTATATATGGCAAACTGTGGACCACCTGTGACAGTACGTACATGCCGATCATGTTTCTTCAACAATTTTTCAAATGAGAACATACAGCACTGCAATGACAGCTTTAGACAGTACAGATATGCAAAAGTTACAATTACTGAGGGCACACACGCACCAGAGCGGTACTGACGTTAGGTTTTGTGGAACTGCTAATTTCAGAGTATTGATTCCAAGACAAACAGCATCGGAACGCCGCCCTGAGTTTTAGACAGTGATTGCAGTTTATAGCCTATTGCAGACAGAGATAACCCTACAAATGCTAAAATAATCGCAAATCACGTTCCGTTTTGATTATTAAAATAAAAACAAGAAACGCTATTGCCCCCCCGCGTTGATTTATCAGGTATGCACTGCATTAGATCCTTTCCTTGTTTTGGTATTGCATTAGGATTTTATTAAAGGCTTTGCCGTTTTGTGGACTGTCTTTTGTGCCATCCGCAACAGGTTTGGCTAGTCAGGAGTAGATGGAGGGGGAAAAGGAATTTTGTGCTGGGGGGGGGACTGGCGGGGGGATTGCGGGAAGGGAAGGGGAAGGAGTGAAGGGAAAGGGATAACAATGGGAGGGAAATTATACCTGGGGGGGAGGGATAAGTTTTCGGTGGGGGGGGGGATTGGTGTGGGAGGAAGGGCGTGAATATACGGGTGTAAGAAGGGGCAAAATGGAGAAAAAGATAGAGGTGTATGTATATATGTTTATTGTAAGTACAGTTTACGTTTTATAGTACTTCTAAACTTAATAGTTGCTAGTAGAAACTGTATCTTTAGACATGAGAGGATTTGAAAATGAAACTCAAGCACATCTTGCAATGTCATGGGGCACTGGAGAAGCGTTCCAGGAGAATTACAGACCACCCTACCTCTTGTCGTTTGGGTGGATACAATAGGCTTCCCCGGATCCTTGTCTTGCTCTTAACCCTCTGTTGCTTCGTGCTTGTTTGCCCTTCCTTGTCCCCTCTGCCTTTCCCCGTGCCACCCCCCTCCCCCTCCCGTCCAGTTCGATCTTTTTCACCCCTCTTTTTTCGGGTTGTTGAAGATTAAGGTACCCTTGCCTTGCAGTAAGTTTCCCTTTGTTTTGGGTGGTTGGGGTCGTTTAGTGTCAGAATTGCTGATACTGAATAAGAGGAACCATTGGCAATATGAGGGAGGGACCTCATTGGCAGATTGAAAGGATAAATTTAGAGCTTCACTGAGCAGAGGCCCTGGCTTCGACTTCAGTGGTGCGGGCTTTCGAAGAGTGCGTGGATCCGATGGTTTGCTCCTCCATCCCCTTTTCACCGGTCGCGTGTGATGTGAGGAGAATGGCGGTTAGCGGAAGGGGGGTAGTGGCTTTGGTAGGTGCTTAGTCGTGATTAAGTGACGGGGGCAGGTAGGTAGCTGGGTGACAGTTAAAGGAGGAAGCAGGGGCAATAGGGAGAGCAGGTCGTTTCTTGAGCTGACACATCCCAATAGATTTGCCATGTTGAGTGAAGATATTGGGAATGTTGGGGCAGAAATGGCAAGGCTGGACTGGGAGACTAATTCCTCTAGCAGCCAGGGGAATAGTTCCTCCAGCACAGTGGGGACTCAGAGAGCCTGGGATGAACTTCTCCCTTTCTGGCTGTTTGTCAGCGTGCGGGAAGTTTCCCCAGCCTCACGGAATTCTCTCCATTTGAATTGCTCTATGGCCGCCAACCCCGCGTGTATCCTAGACTCCTAAAGGAGTCCTGGGAGGAACAGCGGTCCCCTTCTAAGAATACCCTGAAATATGTACTAGACCTTAGGAAGCGCCTAGATGTGTCGGACCATTGCCAGGGAGAATCTTAGATCGCCCAGGACAGTCAGAGAGACATTACAATCAGAATGCTCGCTGAGAGATGTGTTAACAAGGAACCGAGGTTGATGTTATTGTTATCCAGTTGTGAGAGTAAACTCCTGCTAAATGGCAGGGCCCATTCGAAGTACTCCGCCGTACGGGTGATGTGGATTACGAGATCGGTCGTCAACCAGGGTTCCAGGAAGGGAAACAAATTTACCACGTGAACTTGCTGAAACCCTGGAAGATGCAGGCGTTCTCTATTCATCAACCGGCTGGAGGAGGAAATGGACTTGGGTCCTCAGCCTCCACGGGAGAACATCGTGAGTGACGAAAAATCCCAATGGGTAAACAGTTTGTCCTGCGAACAAAAAGGGGACGTTGTTAGCAATAATTACAGAGTTCCATGATATTTTTTCTGACTTACCAGGACAAACTACTTAATTTCCCATGCGATCGAGAGAGCACCTGGGGGTAAAATAACGTACGTTCCCGTCCTTAAGGTTGCCTGAAGTCATTAGGGCTCTGGTAGAGAAGGAGAGTACGGGTACAAGAAATGTTACAACACTTAGAAGCGATTGAGGATCATGCATGATGGTGGTGATAGTCCACTAATTATGGTCCCTAAACCCGATGGAAGGTAAGTATTTTGTGTGGACCTCCGAAAGGGCAATGCGTTTATCCAAGTTTGACGCATATCCGATGCCAAGGGAGGTGGACGAATTAATTGACGCCCCTTGGTAACGCGGAGGAATATATATCACGCTGACTGGACTGACAAAGATACTGGCAAATACCCTTAGAGGAAAGTCCAAATGCAAAACCAGCCTTTGCCACTCCCATGGGTTATTGACCAGTTGTGACAATGCATTTGGACTGCATGGACCCCAGCCACATTTCAGAGACTCATGGATAAGGTACGGAGGCCCCACCTATAGGAATTATGCCGCACCTACCTAGATGACATTGTCATTTATAGTAAACACTGGCGGGCCTATCTAAATAGGCTGAAAGCGGTCCTCAAATCTCTAAGAGAGGCAGGCTCACTGCCAACCCTAAAATGTGCCCTGTTGGTATGACAGAAACTAAATACTTAGGGTATGCAGTGGGGGGGAAAAGTAAGGGCAACTAGCCGCCCAGTACTTGCACTGAAAGAAGTTCCGACCCCTTCAAACAAAAACGCAGGTACGCTCGTGCTGGGTTTAGCAGGGAACTACGCGGCGGTTCATCCCCAACTATTCGGAAGTGGCAGCTCCTTTAACGGACCCTCACAAAAAAGTGTGCCCCTACACAAGTTGTATGGTCAAGGATTGTCAGAGAGCCTGTTGAGGACATAAAAAGGTGTCATCAAAGGTCCCATCCTTGATAGCCGGACTTCAAAACAACGCCGGTTATAGTGCAAACAGATGAATCAGAGATAGGGCTAGGGGCAGTGTTGTCACAACAGTTTGAGGAGTAGTTGAACACCCTATCCTTTTTCCTGGTAGGAATTGTTCCCGAGGAAAAAAAACTATCTCAGTGATTGAGAAGAGTGGCTCGCAGTAAAGTGGGCAAATTGAGTTGCTTTGGATTGGCATTACCTGGCAGGAGTCCATGTTACTCTTTCCGGTGACGGATAATCTCCACTGACGTGGTTAAATAGTATGCAAGGATTTCGGGGGGCGCATGCGTTAGTACGCGCAAGGTAGATGGTCGATAGGGTAAGAAGCTCCCGGTGCCTCGTGGATGAAAACGATAGGCAGAAAACCTAACAAAAAAAACAACCATCTACTGAAAATTACAAATAAATAAGCCCCTACTAGTCCCCGCGATGTCCAGAAAACCCCACCCCAAAGTAGCCAAAAAGAAGGCGAACTACCGGAATACTTTTCCATGAGTAGACTCGATCGCATGGGAAATTAAGTTAGTTTGTCCTGGTAAGTCAGAAAAAATATCATGGAACTCTGTAATTATTGCTAACAAGTCCCCTTTTTGTTCGCAGGACAACTGTTTACCCATTGGGATTTTATCGTCACTCACGATGTTCTCCCGTGGAGGCTGAGGACCCAAGTCCATTTCCTCCTCCACCGGGTTGATGAATAGAGACCGCTGCATCTTCCAGGGTTTCAGCAAGTTCACGTGGTAAATTTGTTTACCCTTCCTGGACCCTGGTTGACCGATCTCGTAATCCACATCACCCGTACGGCGGAGTACTTCGAATGGGCCCTGCCATTTAGCCAGGAGTTTACTCTCACAACTGGATAACAATAACATCACCTGGTCTCCTGGGTGAAACATTCTCATGCGAGCATTCTGATTGTAATGTCTCTCTTGACTGTCCTGGGCTGATCTAAGATTCTCCCTGGCAAAATGGCCGACCACATCTAGGCGCTTCCTAAGGTCTAGTACATATTTCAGGGTATTCTTAGAAGGGGACCGCTGTTCCTCCCAGGACTCCTTTAGGAGGTCTAGGATACACCGGGGTTGGCGGCCATAGAGCAATTCAAATGGAGAGAATTCCGTTGAGGCCTGGGGAACTTCCCGCACTGCAAACAGCAGAAAAGGGAGAAGTTCATCCCAGGCTCTCTGAGTCCCCACTGTGCTGGAGGAACTATTCCCCTGGCTGCTAGAGGAATTAGTCTCCCCAGCCTTGCCATTTCTGCCCCAACATTCCCAATATCTTCACTCAACATGGCAAATCTATTGGGATGTGTCAGCTCAGAAACGACCTGCCTCTCCCTATTGCCCCTGCTTCCCCTTCTAACTGTCACCCAGCTACCTACCTGCCCCTCACTAACACCGACCAAGCAACCTACCTGCTCCTCACTAACAGCGCCACCATCTGCACCACTAGTCGAAGCAAGGGCCTGCTCAGTGAGCTCTAATTCCCTTTCAATATTGCCAATGTCCCTCAATATTGCAAGTTGCCTCTTCAGATCAGCAATCTCTGACTCTAAAGAGACCACCCTTTCTCACACTTTTCACAGCGGTATGCTCCTTGGAACAGCTGCTCCAAGTGCACATACATGTGGCAAGATGTGCATTGAGTGGCATTTTCAATCCTGCTCATTCTAGCAACTATGAAGTTTAGAAGTACTAACAGTAAACTGTACTTCAATAACTATACCTTTTTTAACCGCTTCCTTGTTCAAATATATATATATACAGTGGCGGCGGCCGCCTTTATCCTAATGCGACCGGATCTGCGGTGCTCTGATAATCGCGGGCAGATGCGTTTTTTTTTTCCGGAGTGAATTGCGTTATTTTAGCATTTTATTATCGCTGTCTGCAATACTGCAATACTGTCTAAAAACTCAGGGCGGCGTTCGCGAGCTGTTGTCTTGGAAGTCTAATACTTTAGCAGTTCAACCTACGTCAGTACAGTCTGCGTGTGTGCACGCAGTAATTGTAAATTTGCATATTTACTGTATAAATGCATTTGCAGTGCTGTATGTCTCATTTGAAAATTGTTGAAAAGCATAGGCATGTACAGTACTGTAACAGTGTCACATTTTGCATATATAGCGCTCTCCCCTCGCTCGCCCCCGCACACACACAGGATAATTTACTGCACTGCAGTGTATGTCAACTTCTTATCTTCTCTACAGTGCAGTACATCTCTCCCATAATGTTCCTTTGAATGTGTGTCTTTCTGGTTTCAATCACATTCCTGCTTGACCGCAGATGATTACTGCGCATGCGCCTGTAACTTCACCCACCACTGCTTTATGAGTGAGTGACCAAAAAAAAAATATTTTTTTCTCCTCATTTTTTATTTTTATTTTCTCTACAAGCCTGCAAAAACCATCTTGATATTACGATATTCAATCTGTGCTCTAACTTTTGACTGCGACCCTGTGCGTTTGGCTGCACATGGTTGATTTGTGTGCTTTTTATGTACTGTATTTGGGGGTGTAGGGATCAAATTATTATGATGACGTGCCTTTGGAAATTATGTTATTTCTTTGAACTGCAGTACAACTAATCCTTCCTGCAGCTGTACCCTGTGCCCCCCTCCCCCACGCACAAGGCTCGCTCAAGGATTTGAAACTCTTATCGACAGACACCTCTACAGAGTCATTCATTTTCTGAAGATTGTCATTGTGGTTTTAATCCGTCCCTAGCTGAGCATCACCTCACTGCGCCTGTGTGTTATCCTCTTTGAGATGGGAGCTAGCTGATTACTGCGCATGACTCACCCAACCCCCCCCCAACCCTTTGAGGATTTGTTTACGGTAACGCTTTGGAAAATCCCTTCTAGAATGTGATATGTAAATCTGATTTGCATAGCACTGTGAGAATTGAGAGTTAAAAAAAACATGATTCATGTTTTGTCATTCATTCTTTTTCTTTGGTGTACTGTAGGTGTGGGGGGGGGGGGTTGTTGTCAATGATTATGATGATCAAGAATGTAAATAAATATTTATTTTGTCAGGAACAAAAAAACCAAATATAAAATAATCATTAATAATACATAATGCAGTCTTTATTAAGTTCTTCTGTCAGATGGAAATTGAGGGCCGGTGGATAATCATGAATAATGCACATTGATAATAGTAATTAATAATATATATAATAATAATAATATGTATATATAGTAATATAATTTTTTCCGTCTTTATCTTCTTCCTCATTCTGTGTACAGTACAGTAGTTCATTGAGAGAGGAGAGGTTTTGTGTACATCATTACTGCTGTTTAGATACTGTAAACTTTACTGTACAAACAGTTCAGACTGTACACGACACCTCCCCTCTCTCCCAGTCCATCCTTTTTTTCTGAAAAAACAAGAAAACAAAAAATTAGGGCAGATATGTGCATACTATATTATGGCATTGTGTGCTGTGTAGTACAGTCAAACTACTCTATACTTAAACTACTGTATACCGTGACTACTGTTAAATACTTTGTAACCAGATGGCTGGTGCTGCTGTTTTGGAAAGAAAAAAATTGAGCAGTTAGGTGCATACTGTATTATGGCATTGTGTACTGTATAACTCCATATTGGACTACAGTATGCAGTTAGTACTGTCAAACTAGTCTATACTGGAACTACAGTATACTCTGACTACTAGGAAAGAAAAAATCTGTGCCATACTTACCTGTATCATACTGTACTTACAGTACAGTACAGTACTATACTGTACCATACTACCTTCCTGATGCTTGCCCATTATGTGCGATCACAATGGGCAACACAGTCGCAATATGGTCAAAATATTTATTGCATCGTTCCACGGTGAGTACATTGGTCCAAAAACTCAGTATGCCTTGCGCCAACTCATCCTTTTTGGAGGGTTTCATGATTTTTCGGATATGGTCCTTCAGCTGATGCCAGACCATGTCGATCGGATTGAAGTCTGGCGATCTGTCATTGGAGGGGGAAAAAAGGACAATTAGTTTAAGAGATACAGTACACAGTAAAAACAGTGGGGAAAAATGAGACACGGTTACCACACTTACTCCGCTGGCGTCTTCACCCAGTTGATACCGCGCTCAAGGATATGCGCTGTTGACGCGGTGTGCTGCGGATCGTTGTCCTAGAAACGGTGACCATCCGGGAACTCATGTGTGATGTATTCCACAATCTCAGGCACAATTTTGTTTTGGAAGAAAGCTTTATTCATGATTCCTATAGCAAGAAAAGAAAAGTGCTCAAACAACTGCACACTAGTACAGTACAGTGCATAAGGCAAAATTATATTTGATATATTTTACCTTGAAAGATGACAATGCATCCTGGTCCACGCCTAGAGATGGCGCCCCACACATGCATCTTCACTGGGTGTTTTGGACGTGGCTTCATAGATATGCGACCTTTTTTGTGGAATGCAAAGGTGGCAAATCTCTCCAGCGAAACAGTAGACTCGTCAGTGAAGATGCAATCCTGGAAAGTTTCTCCACTGTCGATCCATGCCTGGGCCTGGACCACTCTCTTGATTTTGTTAACGTCCCTTATCATGGGGTACGCTCTTAATGACAAGGAATAAATAATTTTATAGGTACAGTACAGTTTCTTAAACAACACTTTTACCTCCTGTACTGTCCAGTACTAACCTCACACGTCCATATTTCCATCCAATTCTGCGTCTCATCTTCTTTATGCTGGTCTCGGAT
>WSYH01002969.1:20320-74985 GCA_036426205.1 Ascaphus truei
ATGCCTTGCGCCAACTCATCCTTTTTGGAGGGTTTCATGATTTTTCGGATATGGTCCTTCAGCTGATGCCAGACCATGTCGATCGGATTGAAGTCTGGCGATCTGTCATTGGAGGGGGAAAAAAGGACAATTAGTTTAAGAGATACAGTACACAGTAAAAACAGTGGGGAAAAATGAGACACGGTTACCACACTTACTCCGCTGGCGTCTTCACCCAGTTGATACCGCGCTCAAGGATATGCGCTGTTGACGCGGTGTGCTGCGGATCGTTGTCCTAGAAACGGTGACCATCCGGGAACTCATGTGTGATGTATTCCACAATCTCAGGCACAATTTTGTTTTGGAAGAAAGCTTTATTCATGATTCCTATAGCAAGAAAAGAAAAGTGCTCAAACAACTGCACACTAGTACAGTACAGTGCATAAGGCAAAATTATATTTGATATATTTTACCTTGAAAGATGACAATGCATCCTGGTCCACGCCTAGAGATGGCGCCCCACACATGCATCTTCACTGGGTGTTTTGGACGTGGCTTCATAGATATGCGACCTTTTTTGTGGAATGCAAAGGTGGCAAATCTCTCCAGCGAAACAGTAGACTCGTCAGTGAAGATGCAATCCTGGAAAGTTTCTCCACTGTCGATCCATGCCTGGGCCTGGACCACTCTCTTGATTTTGTTAACGTCCCTTATCATGGGGTACGCTCTTAATGACAAGGAATAAATAATTTTATAGGTACAGTACAGTTTCTTAAACAACACTTTTACCTCCTGTACTGTCCAGTACTAACCTCACACGTCCATATTTCCATCCAATTCTGCGTCTCATCTTCTTTATGCTGGTCTCGGATACAGTGAGATTGTGATTTTCCTGCAGAGTGTATTTGACCCTTAATGCACTCTTCTCATCATTCTCCTCACTTATTTTGTCGACCAGAAGAGTTGTCTCCCTACAATGTACAGAAAAACAACAATCCGTTAAGTTACAGTGCAGTAGGCCACAAGCACAGAACATCATTTGCAGTAAAAATAGTATACAGTGAGATATAGTTCTATTAATATGCTGCAATATAAACAATATATATACTGTTGTTATATAAATATACTGAAATAACTATAACATTAGATACAGTAGATCTACACAATATATTGTTCTATTAATATGCAGCAATATAAACAATATATATATACTGTTATATAAATATACCAAAATAATTATAAAATTAGATGCAGTAGATCTAAACAATATATTGTTCTATAAATATGCAGCAATATAAACAATATATATACTGTTGTTATATAAATATACCGAAATAACTATAAAATTAGATACAGTAGATCTACACAATATATTGTTCTATTAATTTGCAGCAATATAAACAATGATGGATATACTGCATTATATAGTTATATAAATATACTTACGCGTTAGTTACCGTTGGTGTCCTCGTGCGTTGTTTTGTTTTTCCGTGTGCATGATAGCACACGGTGGTTGATGGCACAACGAGGCCAGAAGCAGCTAACCAGCGTTTGATATCTGCAATTCGTTGTCCGCTCGTGTACATCTCCTTTATTCTCATGCTGAGATCCTTTGAAATCTTTTTAACAGGCATTGCTGCGAGTAGAAAGAAATACAAACACAAGAATGTATATTCGATGTTTAGTCGATGTGTATTCAATCTGCAGTGATCCCACAAAATGGATGGTGTATTTATATGTTAATGACTCACATTTGAGTACGCCCACTTTCAACTCCTGTACCTCGTCGCCATAATAAATGGTTACACACTTTGAATAGCCCACCACTCGATGATCTTTATCTGAAATTTCCCTTGTCCAGATTCTGCATTGTGCCATCTGCTTCCATGGATCAACCCCGATTCTACAGACGCAGGAACCCACTCGCCTCTGCCATGCCTGTCATGCAGAAAAAGCGAAAGGCAGGAGCCGTTTCAAGCCAAGGCCAAAGCGACAGGCTAAGGCTAATAAAGAAAACCTTCTGCTGACCCCAAAGGCTAAGGGTTTTAATAGACGTAAGCCTTATTATGTCAAGAAGAAATACGGTGATGTACACACAACGCAAAACAAATGGCAGCCAACCCATCAAACCCGCAGGCCACTTCCTCGTTTATGCTTCGACGATTCTGCCGCCGCTCTTCCGGAAATCTTCAGCCCATCTTCTCCACTACTCGTCCTCGACGCTACCGCCGCCCTCCTGGAAACTCACAGGCCATCTTCGCCACTGCTCTTCAACGCTGCCGCTGGTGCCCCTGAAATCCATGGATCACTTTCTCCATTGCGCTTAGACGACTCTGCTGCTTCTCGCCCGGAAATCCAGATGTCACTTTCTCCATCCCTCTTCGACGATGCTGCCATTTCTCCTCTCCCGGAAATTCACAGGTCACCTCCACCACCCTTCTTCGGCGATGCTGCCGCTTCTCTCCATGGAACTCCCATCTCATCCTCCGTAGCACCCATCCACCCAGATGTCCACAGCACGGCATGCACATGAACCAGCTCGTTAGACCGGATGCTGAATTGGATAAGTGTGGATATCCACGGGAACTCTATTGTGCTGGCAAAGATAGGTCTGCTTCTGGAGACCATGCTAAATATGGATCAACAGATGCAGAAGATGGATCAACGGATGGAGAAGATGGATCAACGAATGGAGAAGATAGAGACTGACATAGCAGGGATACATAATTTGCTCGGTGTTCATGTCCCTGTATCCCCGACGCCGGAGCAGGAGGGTGGCATGGATGTGATGAATGGGACCTTCGACCACCTTCCATCAGCAAGCGCACCCCCTCCACCAGAACATTTTGTGCACATTTATGCCGTTGAGGAGGATAACATGACAACCCCGTCAAGAGCACGCCAGGAGACAACACGGAGACCAAGACAGGAGGAAACCTTCCTCCCAGACAACCTACCCTCGCCCGCCACCACAAACACACCCGCTCACAGAAGAACAACCGCTTCCAGAACTCAACCTACATACGCTTGCATCGATACGGTGCCTAACATCATCCTGCGCGATCTGCCATTGGCACTCAGGGAGAAGTATAGGGTGATAAGTGCTGGTGTACCCCACAAGTATGCCTTGTTCCTTTTTTTTTTAAACTTTTTATTTTCATCGTTTTCCAAGCATACAGCAGTGTAATGACATTTTTTGGCCAATATTAGCTGATGTTTCCACATAACTTGCTAATTCTTTTACACATAACACGTCGACTCAGGGGAGAACCCAATAGGTTGCACCCCAAGAACACGAGTTATATTTAACCCCTTGGGAAAATGACAATATGTTAGGAGACACTTGTAGAACCATACTGTATATGACAAATTTGTTATGAAGGGTGTAGAAATATGAGTATGCCCTAGGGAAGTTATTGATTTTGTGTTAGAAGGATAGATAGAGGACCCTGCACCAGACCAGGTTATGTTATTTAGGAAGAGTGGTTCCAGCGTTTAAAGGTAGAGATGAGGGAGGGTATACATTGGGACTTGGTGGTTGGATTGGTTCTCTGGAAGCGAAGCTAGCGGATGTTTTTGTATGTGTGTCTGTCCTACTCATTGCTCTCTATGTATGTGTTAAGTACAGCAAAACTTTGGTCCAGAAGAACGCTGCAATACCCCCACCAACGCTATGTCTCTTTTCGGTGATGAAGATGTCGGCAGTACCCCAGAAGAAGAGACCGAAGAAGAAATCAACTGGGCCGATATGTTGGCCGAAAAGGAATAAAGTCATGCACAATTGGATAACTGCTTGGTCCAGAAGGACAATGAAATGGTTAATTGTTCTTTAATTAGACTGTCTCTTAAGGATATGGGTGAACTGAGAAGATTGGATATGAGGAAGGTGGGGAGGTCACACAGGGGCGTGAGTCAACCACACGGAAAGAAACGAAAGCCATCCATTTTGACCATGGCAGCCATTTTGTCTGTTTTGCCATTCTGAGTAAATGCAGTATGAAAGATGCGTGCAAGGATGTTTGTGCAATCGCTCCCAGTAGAAATTAGCCCCCACCAATTCTCAGAAATCCTTTAGTCATCATAATGCGCTAGTTGTGATGTACAAATTTATGTGTGCTAGGTTTTTTTTTAGAGAAACACCGTTGGCTACCTCAACTGTATTAACAATGCGCTCTTCCTTTTTTTTTGCAATGTTGTCATGTTATGACAAAAGGAGGGAATTGTTAATGTATATTTTGGTTGGGGTCCTATGTTTATACAGTATGTTTAAGAATATATTCTTCATTTTTGTCAGCTCAGGTACAATGTGTATAGCTGTAGGGAAAAAGTATGGGAACTCTGTTTTAACACAGACCAGAAGTCACTTCTAATACAGTTGCTCCCTGCTGAGATCAAGCCCCATATATCCTGTTTGACCAGAATCCTGAAATATTCAAACTGTCCTATCAGCAATGTACGATAGCCACGGCAACTGGGGGTTAGCTGACAGAAAATAGCTTTGTTAAGGATAACTATAGCAACGATAGCTGGGCTGGGGGGTAACTGAAAGGAATATGGCATTGTTAAGGAAAACTGACTTCTGTTAAGTGTACATGGCAACTTGGCAACCTGAATGAATTGTAACTATGTGACAACAACCCGAAAGGGCTATAAGAACTGATGCATGTGCCCATTAAAGCAGACCAGTGAGTGAGAACGATACCTTGTGTCCGAATTATTCACTTGTCTCCAGGCGCCTGTCCAGCTATCCTGTCCAGCACATTGAACCTGAAAGGGACCTCCCGGGAGGCAGTCTAGTCCACAGGGTAGACCTGCTACCGTTGGCGGAAAGCAGACCATATTTTCATCTGGTGTCAGAAGTGGGATAGGGCACCATCCGGGTAAGTACGAGATATTTATTGTTATCCGTATCACGCCCGGGTGTCTCCCTATCAAAAGATACCCAATTTATATAGTCTGGTGGACTAAGGCAAGTGTAGAATAACTACGAGTTAAAGTCTCGTAGAATACATCGTGGGTTAGAGTCCCGGATGTGAACAATATTATTTTTGATATATATGAGTTCAATGTGACTGTGGAAGCTGATTTTTGTTTAAAATTTTAAAGTGCATAAGTATTGGCTTGTATTGTTTTGCTGGCTTATAAGTATTTAAAGTTATAAGTATATATATATATATATATATATATATATATATATATATAAGTGTGTTGCGGTAATGGGTAATGGGAATGGTAAGAATGGTCAAGGGGATAAGAGGAACTGTATTTTTGCCTGACTGTTGGTACCCTATATCACAGACATTTAGATAAAGTGTTATATTCTGTTAGAATTATTGCCCGTTGTTAAGATAAGTTTTCTTTATAAGATAATAGTGAAGACAAACAAGTAACATGTCAAGAAGTAATATGGGCAAGATAAAGTATAAGACTAACAATAACAATGTTAGGTTAAAAAAAAAAAAAGTTTTTAAAATGTCATTATTGGGGCATTTACATTGACAAATTGACTGAATAAAGGTGTAACAGCAAGTGAAGTTGCCGATAGATTCTTGGAAATGATTAAGGCATATGGAGGTATTGAGGAAGTAGAGACGAACGCAAGACCACTTTTAGTGGCAGTATATGTGAAAGGTTTACATGCAGAAATTGGGAAGCAAGTAGAGACTGTGTGTATTGGTTGGGAGCATAAAAGATTGTCAGAAATGTCTACTGTGGTAGAGAATGCAAATGAGCAGAGAAGCTAAGGAAAAGACTCAGAAAGTGTTTAAGAAATAAATCTGTTAACAAAAGTAAAGAATGATAGAACCAAAAAGGGTAGAGATTAAGGAAGGGAAATGAGGGACTGAATTTAAAATCTAAAAGTCAGCTCTGTCCCTCCTTGTAATTGTATGCAGCCCACAGTTGCAGAAACCCCCACCTTTTTTTCATTGAATGTTACACAGGAATGTGAGCAGTTCACAGCTAAGCGAGTTAACATAATATGTTTGCTACAATAGAATTCTAAAATTGTTTTCAATTAGTTTTAAAGTAATTAATGTATATTATAAAAGTTTTCAGATTAATTACAAGAATAAGACTAGAAAAGTATATTATTATTAAATTAGGTTTTTGTAGGAATAAGAATTAAATGGCATTTAGTTTTTTTTCCCTCAGCAAAAATGTAGGTTAAACTGCAAAGTTCTAAAAAAAAAAAAAAAAAAAAGTAAAAGCATATTTTTAGGGTAATACAATTAGGCGAAGGAAAGTCTGATCCAAGAATGGTAGGAGAAGTTGTAGGCAAGGAGATGGTTTTGTTTTGTTAAATGCTATTAGTAAATGTTAGAAAGTCAGGCAGAGCTCCTAGGATCGATAAAAGCAAAAAATATATATAATTTTTTCAATCTAAAATTAAGACATGCAACCCAAATTATTTATGCCAGATTAACCGAGTATGAGTGCATATTGACTTGCATTAAGAACATATCTACAGTATAATAGGTATAGGTTTTCTTTGTTTCAAAAAGTTGTATTAGATTTTCAGGTATAACTATGGTAAAAAAACTGATTGTTTGAGTAATCCCTGTATGCTTGTAGAACCTGAGTGAATCCTACCTGTGTGAAAGTCTTATGTGAGTTGAATAATAGGAATGACGGTTTATTATATATTACTGCCCTGGAACTTGCAAATGTTTCTAAAATAAGAATATAATTAATTGCTTGCGTTGAAAGTTTAATTTTTAAAAGTGTACACCCCCACTACAATACATATTAATACTGGGCAGGGGGAGTTTGGTTGTCCATGGAAAGAGAGGAGGAGAAAGAAAGGACAAAATTTGAGAAAATCAATTGATTTTTACCATTTTTTTGTAATCAGTCCGGTCCCTGGAAAAAAATAAGGATATTTATCGTACTGGCCAGGCGATTTGTTTCCTTAAACAGAATGACATTCTTTCCCCCTGAATTTCCATGGACAGAATTAGGTGAGGTAGAATGGGGGCAAGTGCAAGTTTGACAAGCAGTGAGACACCCATAGTAAATACAGATAATACTAGAAAACTTCTAAAGACTAAACAAAGTTGGCTATCAAGTTAGCTTTGCAAGAATGGAGACATCTTCTCGAGGGTACCAAAGAGCCATTAGCTATTCTCACCGATCACAAAAACTTACTATATATTGAGGGGGCTCGTCGTCTGGGATCTCGTCAAGCACGTTGGGCACTTTTCTTCTCTCGTTTCAATTACACGATTTCCAATATTCCGGGTACCAAGAATATCAAGGCCGATGCTCTTTCTCGCTAATTTTCTACGTAGGAAGGATCTAACGAATCTTCGGAGACTATTCTTCCCGCAAAGTATATTATTTCTGCCAATACTTTTGATATCCTGCATGAGATCAATAAAGCCCAGGCCCATATCCCTAGGAGATTTAAGGTGCCAGAAGGACGTCTGTACGCTGCTCCACGGTTTCGCCACAAGATCTTAGAGTGGGGGCATTCTTCCAGATCTGCTGGTCATCCAGGCTTCAAGAGGACAGTGGATCTTATTAAACAGACCTTTTGGTGGCCTAAAATGAACAAAGACATTTTTGATTTCACCAGAGCTTGTCCAGTCTGTGCTCACAGCAAGTCCACCTGACACAAACCTTCCGGTCTTCTCCTGCCTCTGCCTATTCCGGAACGGCCTTGGAAGCATATTTCCATGGACTTTATTGTGGAACTCCCAACTTCTAAGGGGATGAATACGATCCTTGTAGTTGTGGACAGATTTTCCAAGCACACACACTTTATACCCCTCAAGGGTCTCCCCAATTCAGCTACTTTGGCTGACATTTTTTCTAAAGAAATTTTCAGGCTAAACGGAGTGCCACTCTCCATTGTCTCGGACAGGGGTACTCAATTCATCTCTAAGTTTTGGCGAGCTTTCTCTCAGAGACTTGGCATTTCCCTCCTTTTCTCCTCGGGTTACCACCCGCAGACCAACGGTCAGATGGAGAGAATGAGTCAGACCTTGGAGCAGTATCTCAGATGCTTTGTGTCAGAATCTCAAGACAACTGGGTGGACCTATTACCCTGGGCAGAGTTTGCCATTAATTCACTGAAGAATGAGTCCACGCAAGAGTCGCCCTTCTTCATTAATTATTGGTTCCACCCCAGCAGTCGTCCCCTCTCCTCCCTCCCCTCTGGTGTACCTGCAGCAGATTCTCAGTTGTCTAGTTTACAAACCTCGTGGAAGAAGATTCAAAAAGCCTTACAAGGGGCTGTCCAAAAACAAAAACCTCAAGCAGATCGGGGACGTCAAGTGGGGCCGGAATACAAACCCAGAGACAGAGTTTGGCTTTCTTCAAAAAATATCAAGTTTAAAACTCCTTCCCAGAAGCTGGCTCCCAGACTCTTGAGTCCCTTCAAGGTCCTTGAATGGATCAATCCTGTAGCGTACCGACTCTCGCTACCTCCCACCATGAAGATACCCTCTGTGTTCCACGTGTCCCTCTTGAAACCCTTCATTCAAAATGTACATTTTCCGGACCGTCCTCGGAGACCCAATCCCGTCGTAATACCAGGGCAACAGGAATTTGAGGTCCATTCCATTCTCGATTCATGTTTTTCCAGGGGCAGACTTCAGTTGCTCGTTCATTGGAAGGGATATGGCCCGGAGGAACGCTCCTGGGTACCTTGTCATCATATTCATGCTCCAGCTCTTCTTAAACAATTTAGACGGAAATTTCCTCACAAACCCTGGGAGGATCGTCCGGAGTCCGATCCTCAAGGTGGGGGTACTGTAAGGGATCGGGGGACACGCCTCTGCTACCAGTATGCCTGTCAGATCCAGTCCCCTCCCCGTCGGCTCCTTACCCCTTCTTCTCGGGTGCCATGCCGCTCCTCCGCGGCGCACGCCACATCCCTTCACATGCGGCCGGGGCGCGCACACGGCAATCTTACAGAGTGCGCGCGCACCCGATCCTCTTGGCCATCCTCCCGTGCTGCTGGCTCCGCCCCCCATCGGCTGCAGGCGATTTCCACTACTCACCTATCTGACTCCCTCCCTGCACACCTGGACCTATCCCTGGGCTTACTCAGACAGGCCCTCCGCTCTACCCCTTGCTACCATTGGTCCTACAGCATTTATAACCCCAGTCTGCCCTCTCCTTCCTTGCTCTGCATAGTTCTTCTGTGACTCCTGTTGTGCAGTTGTCTATGCCAAGCTCTGTTCTCTGTTACAGCTCTTGTTCCTGTCCCTGCCCCTGTTGGATACCTTTGGATTTGATCTTGGCTCTTGTTTGACTACGTGTACCTCGCTACCACTGGACTTGGCTTTGGACACTGCTATCTCCTGCCCCTGACCCACGGCTCTAGGATATTAACCCTCGGACTTCTGGTACCCCGGACGCAGCAAGTATCTCGTTAACCTTTCTCACTAGGCCCGGTAACGCATCTTACCACACTCCGGGCACGCCCTCACTGCTGTGGGTGCGTGTTGTACCCTTACCCAAATCAGTACTGGGGACTGGCCAGGTCTGCGAGCATACAGGCGTTACAGCATTATGGCCAAACATCTCCACTCTGGTCTCGTCTGTCCAAAGGACATTGTTCCAGAAGTCTTGTGGTTTGTTCAGATGCAACTTTGCAAACCTAAGCCTTGCTGCCATGTTCTTTTTAGAGAGAAGAGGCTTTCTCCTGGCAACCCTTCCAAACAAACTATACATGTTCAGTCTTTTTCCAATTGTACTGTCATTAACTTTAACATTTAACATGCTAACTGAGGCCTGTAGAATCTGAGATGTAACTCTTGGGTATTTTGCAATTTCTCAGAGCATTGCACAGTCTGGCCTTGGGGTGAATTTACTGGGATGTCCACTCCTGGGAAGATTGGCAACTGTCTTGAATGTTTTCCACTTTTGAATAATCTTTCTCACTGTAGAATGATGGACTTTAAATTGTTTGTAAATGGCCTTATAACCCTTCCCAGATTGATGGGCAGCAACAATTGCTTCTCTAAGGTCATTGCTGATGTCTTTCCTCATTGACATTGTGTTAACACACATCTGAATGCTCCAGACCAGCTAAAACTTCGGTTTTTATAGAGGTGGTCACACTTGCTGATGATCAGTTAATCAAGGGCATTTGATTAGCAGCCCCTGTTTGCTACTTAGCATCTTAATTCCTATGGAAGCAATAAGGGTTGTTCATCTGAGGTTGTATTTACCTCAATACCCCAAAGAGGTTGTACTTTCTTTTTCACATGACTGTATATATGCATATATAAACACCAGGGGGTAAAGGCATTCAAAGCTGATGTATCCATATGTTTTTTGTGGTGCTACTGCCAACTGCAACCTGAACCATGGCAAAACTACCCCATAGCATAAAAATACCTAAATATAAGTATCTACTTGCTGAAAGTATATGCCCCGAAGAATTCAAAAATCGGAAACGTGCTTACACGCTCAGGTGCCTGACCCTGATACGGGGGGAGGGGGTGCTTCTAGTGATGTGGCATCCATTCAGATAGCATTAGAGATTGTAGAGGGAGAAAGGGGGTGGCCCGGGATTAAAGGGGTTACACCCCATTTGGCCATCCCCTGACCTCACCAGGGAGACAAGGGGTTAACTGGGCTGAGGTCCAAAAATGTGATTTAACCCTTGTTATGACATGTAAATGTGTATTCCCCTGTTCCCATGTTTATTGTAATATCTGGTTTAATCAGTGTCTGCATCACACACACACTAGGATCCATCCGGGAGCACAAGGGTTAATAGTTGTTTAGTGATTATAGCCCCTTGTGTAATTTTCCCGCCTTTTCAGGCACCATTTTGCAGGATCCCATAAGCCGCCATTGGAGCTCCATGTGTTTCAATGGCGATTCTTGCTGCTGGGTCCTGTTTCCTGAGAAGACCAGCAGATGGCGTCCGAGAGGAGGATCCATTGACTTCAATGGAAATCCCTCGAAGGAGCTTTCCAGGAACGAGTTGGCTGCCGTCCAAACCGCAAAACCGCAAAGCGGATACATTTTCAATAGGAGAGCTTTGATCACTTAGCAGTCAAGTTCAACGACAAGTAGAGTGGGAATAAACAGTTCTAGAGCACCTAGAAATAAAATTCTTTCTGCCCCTAGTTCCTAGACCTCCCCCCACTCGACCACAACCGGGTCCCCATATCCTGGACCCCCGATAAGGGTCGAACCGAGAAGAGCGGGTCGCGCCATAGGTTCCAATAGCGGCGGCAGAAACGGCTCAGGAAAACGGCTAAGTGTCAAAAGCTGAAATTTGGGAATCCATAGCTCCGGTTCCGGAGGGTCCAGAGGATCAGGATTTGGGGTATCTGCAGTCACTGCTCCGGCATCACTGGAGAACTATCCTTGACCCTCTTGGACCAACCCGACGGAGTATGGACCCCCTTGAAAGTTCGGGACTTTTCCCATAGACTCCAATGGCGGCCAATCTCCATTGACCGGCTGTGGCGGAAAACCCCCATTGACTTCAACGGCGGCGTCGCCCTGTTGAAAGTCTATGGCGACGGATTCCCATAGCTGCCAACGGCGGCGGTTTGCCATTGAAAGTCTATGGCGGCAGAGCCCGTTGTTTTCAATGGGGATTTAGTGAAAAACCGTGATTTAATTTACAGCGGAGATTTTTGTATTAAAATGAGAAACGGTCCCAAAGGTCGTAGCCAGTCGCAAATTGGACCTTAGGGTTTCCCAGTTCAGGCATTGAGAACTGGGAAGTTTGGACTGGCTGGACCCAACGGAACCGGATATTTTAATATGTTTGTGTTTTATCTTTAATGCTGTGTTCCAAGGTATGGATAAAACCCAGAGGAAATTCCTTTGCATACCAGGGTAGCATATGGCCAGAAAGGCGACCCAATGTCTAGGACTTAAGTATGGTTCAAAGGATTTTGTTACCTCTACTGTTTACATGAGGGCGGAGATTACTCAAACCAGAGCAGTCTTCAAGTGTTCCATTTCACACCTCACAACAAAGAATATCCTGCCAGGAATCCAATCTGGTAGACTAGCTGGCATTCCTGATGCAGATGAGGGGCTGCAGAAATGAGACCCCAGAGTTCTACTGCGCATGTACCAGCCAGCAGGTGGGCATGTATCAAAATGTCTTCCCACGTTAATGAGCGGCTAGAGCTAATTGAAGACCAATCACCTGTACTTAATGTTAAGGATAGGGTACAAAAGGTTTATAAACTATTGTCCACCCTTTATCCTTTGTCTTCTGATATCATCTGAATTGTTACCTGATTGCGAGAGAATTGCTATGCTACATACTTCTCATTCCCCAACCCCAAAGTAAGTGTACTTCTTGTCTGTTACTGTATTATTTCGTGTGTTCACCTATCCAAAGGAATAAATATACTTTATTATATCTAAGCCTCGTTCAGTTCAAACCCAGTTATTTGTGTAAATTACAACCTGTGATAAGCTATCGTCACAGAGATATCCTCTTAAGCAGGGCACCAGTTTCTTTGATACAGGAAATGGGAGTGGATGGACAAAAAATGATGGTGGCTCCTAAATATTGTATGTGGAAGCCTAATTTAAATCTAACGTATTGACTGGTACATGAAAACATGTACAGTAGAGTACTTTTCAAATTGTTTAAAGTGAATAAAGTTTGTTATTAGGGAATATACTTGAAAGTTGTATCTATGTGTTGGAGAAACCAAATAGGTGAAACACCAAATATTCATCATATAAGACATCAATACAAGAACACTTGTCGGATACTTTTTCCAAACAGGACATTCGCTGTTGAATTTAAAAGTATTTATTTTTTAAGGAAATTTAATAAATGCACATAAGAGAAGAACATGGGAATACAAGTACAGTATATCCAACTTCTGAACTCTAGAGACAATGACTAATTCTGAGTTCATGACATATTATGGCAATATTTAATTTGCTTCCTATCCCACACTTGAGAGAAGGCGTGAGCAGATGTGCCTGACACCTCTTCACAGCCCTGCAATTCATTAACCTAACATATCGAAGGGAAATCTAATACTGTCATGCGCTCTGGCATGTAGCTGAGTATACCTACACCATAGAGTCTCAGTGTGCTGACAAATGGGAACAGCAATCGGAGAGCACAAGGGGACCACAATAATAGTCGGGGCTCAGGGGCACAGTGCTTACCCCTGTCAGCTGCCCCCGCGGGATATCCCTGATCAGAGGGCGGGAATGACAACTGTCTGCATGCAACAATGAATTCCTTGCATTTTATTTCCGGAATATATTTGATTGAATGCATTTGTGATTGTCCACATACAGATTAAGATCTAAAAACTGTATGTGGTGCATATGGTAATTGTGCGTGAATTTAAGATTGAATTGGTTGTCAGCCAGATAATCAAAGAACTTCAGCAACTCTACCTCCCCACCACTCCAGACAATCAACAGGTCATCAATATAGCGCTTATAAAATGCTATATTGTGCCTGAATGGGGTAGTATCTCCAAACACGTGGGACATCTCCCACTACCCCATAAAGAGGTTGGCGTAAGATGGGGCAAAAGATGTACCCATGGCGGTTCCATGTGTTTTGAGATAAAATTGCTGGTTGAATAAGAAATAGTTGTGTGTGAGGGAAAAACGGATGCTATCCAAAATAAAAGTAAGTGAGCAGGGGAAAGTGTGGAGTGAGATTTGAGAAAGAATCGTGTGGCCGTGATGCTGTGCTCATGCTGAATAATGTTGTAAAGAGAGGCTTCATCCTGAGTGACCCATAAATAGGATGTGTGCCAATTCAAACGTGCAAGTAGTGACAAAATGTGTTTGGTATCCATGACATGTGAAGGTAAGGAGTGCACCAGTGGTTGGAGAAAGTGATCTATGTACTGTGAAAGATGCTCACCCAGGGAACCAATACTGGAGATGATGGGTTTACCCGGGGGTGTCTTGTGAATTTTAGGAAGGTGATGGAAAATGGGTGTGATTGGGTCTGGAGTGATGAGGAAGTTCCTCTCGGAGGGAGAGAGAACCTGTAGCATCTCTCCCTCCTCAAGCAACTCACTGAGCTCCTTCTGAAAGGAGACGGTGGGGTCACTCTCCAGGGTACAATATGCATCCGGATCTCCCAGCTGCCTCAGTGCCTCCAAGACATAGTAGTCCCTGTCTAGGACAACAGTTGCTCCTCCCTTGTCCACTTTTTTGATCAGTATCTGTTCGTTCGATGATAATGCTTTAATGGCTTCCCTCTGTTCTACAGTTAAATTATCTTTTGCAGGGTACATGCAACTACACACGCAGGTTTCTTGACAAGGCTTATTTATTTAGCCTTAAAAGATATACAGCACACAAAAACAAAAATAGCTTTTCATCAGCAAACAAAAGAAAAATGGCTTTCATCAGCAAACAAAAGAAAAATGGCTTTTTCTTCAGCAGACCAAACAAAACAGTTTCTCTTTATTAGACTGTGTAAAAATAAGGCAGCTACCCTTTTCTATGCAGGAGACAGACAGTTCATAATTCATCTACTTTGTTAACAGACCTTGTATCAGTAATCTCTTCAGTAGCTTACTCCTCTCTCCTCAACAGCCAGCCTCGTGTGTCTACACCCTGGGGTTTTAACACACCTTGATTAGGCAGCTGGGATCCAACTAATTGTCCTGAGGTTCCCAGCTGAAGTTAACCTAGTCACTGCTGCACTGCAGACTAGACATAGGTCTGCCAGGCATATAGCTGGTGGCTTTTATTTACCCTGTCACATTATCTTTCCTAAAACTGTGATATTTCAGTGCACCTCACTGAGATATCTTTAGCAAGGAGTGACAAATCATGCTCAACAGCCTTTTGAAAGTTATCAATAAATTGTTCCTTCATATATGTAAGGTTGAACATAGATCCAGGTCCGCGAGTTGTGTTCCGCAAGGCTCCTACATTGGCAACACATTGTCACCTAGTATGCTACGACCTATCAAACCTGCAAGGTCTATGTCTTTTTACCCCAGATTAACAGGTTCATATAGATGTGGACGGTGCAAAATCTGCCCCAACATGGTCAAGGCTACACACTTCTCGAGCCGAGATGGGACACGCAGATTCAAGATTCAGTTCAATCTGATTTTGTGGTATACCTGTTGACATGTCTATGTACTAAACAATATGTCGGTCTAGCAAGTCGGGTGCTTAAGATTAGGATCCTCAGGCTGATCCGCAATAAAGATATGTTACACCCGGTCTCAAAATTTTTAAATTCATGTCCTTTGGGTTCAGCAGTATATCTCCAATGTACTGCATTAGAACATGTTGCCCTACCCTCCCATGGGGGCGGGGCTTAGTACCGGGGAGAGAGGACGTGCTGAGCTGATCTAAGAGAGGTGTGTGTGATGTGTGTGGTGTGTGTGGTGTGTGGTGTGTGTGGTGTGCTCTATGATTAAGGACTACGCTAGTCCGAAATGCGTCAGAGTGTGTCCCCCATACCATGTTTTTTCAATAAAGACTCATTTTTAATCAACACCTTGCTGGTCTCCCATTCCTATGAGCTGTGCACCGCTGGAATCTTCGGATCTCTTCTACTACTACATAGCCCTAACCTAAGTGGTAGACGCAGGCCTGGACTCTGCTGCAGGCGTGAGCCAGAGGGGAGGTTCCGCTGATACCATGAGGGAAGGGGCTAGCTCTATATTTAGCAGCCAACTCCGGTGAGTGGGGTTGTTGTTCTCCTTCTTTGCTGTGGGGCCGTGTTCCTCTCTGTTGATGGTTCTTCGAAAGAGAGAGTAGCTTAGGAAGAGTTCGAGTGAACAGTGATATCGAGAGTCTAGAGTTGCTGAGTATTATGCCGTGAGTCACGAATCCTGCGGAACGGTCCGAGGAGTATCAGGAGGCTGAAGGCTCCCCGGCGCAGCGTGCTGGATGAGAGCGAGAGGAACTGAAACGATCAGCGTCTATAAGTAGAGCTGATAGAATTATAGACTGGTGGACCAATGCCCTCACCCCACTACCAGGGCTGATGGGGGGAGAATTCAAGACTCACCTCGAGGCTAACCTCGGAGGTGGGCCACTGGGTATTGAAGCCCTAGCTCAGACCATCCTGTCAAATAAAGAGTGACTTGGAGGGAAGGAGAGAAGGAAGCCTGTGGGCGGAGGTGAGCGGTGTGTACCTCATCCTGGCGATTGTATTGCGGCTGTTGGAAGCCTTATCGTTGGGATATCGTTGCTCTGTCAAATAAAAAGACTGTTCTGCACTCGTTAAGACTGTGTGTGATTTGGAGAGTATAACCCTGGGACCTGAGGGGTTCTTCTATACCGGTCCTGTCCCATTACCCTGGGAGTATAGAAGATGGAGGCGCTGCACCACTAAGAGATCATGGAGGTTATCACCCCAGAAGCCCGGTCCTGGCTCCCCCACACCACCGCGGAAAGCTCAGGCCCTCCTGTTCCTAACAGGTACGCACCACACCGCATGTAACCAGCCCCATGTACCCTAGACACCACCGTAGAGTCTGGGGGGGGGGAGGGGGAAGCAGGGTTACATTTGTAGGCGCTACTGAGATGATGTCCATCAGAACAGGACCGGCTTATAGCGAGGCGGAACAGGCAGACTAAGATGCACTCTCCCAGCAGGTGTTTTAAGCAGGTAGCGTGAGGCAACTGGGGGGGTCATAGCGGTAACCAATCCGGGGACCATAGCTCAGGGCCCGCGTTACACAGGGGTGGATAGTTAGAGCTGATCAAGTCCCTTGAAGCGGGTAGCATGAGGCAACTGAGGGGGTCAGCCTTTTAACCAGCCCAGGGACCATGGCCCAGGGCCTGCTATAGTGGCCAAAAGCAGGAGACGCCCGTACCTAGACAAGATGTATCTTAGCTATCACCCGCACCACAGAGCACTTGCACGTAGATATCGGGAGTGCAGTGCATAGGAGGAGAGGAGTTCCGTTGAGCCTCGAGTACCAGCCACCTCAATTTAGTGGGTCACATACAGTATGAAGATGCAGAGTCCACCTTTGGAGGGAAAACATGGTTTAGGTACGAAATACCCGTTAGACATGGAGAGTAGGGCACAGGCACATTTGGAGGGAGTGTCCAAGATGGCGGCCATCCCCACATGTGCTCCGCGGAGAGGCAAGCTAAAATGGCGGTTACCGCCGAGCCTGGAGCAAGCACGTGAGATTTGCAAAAGGACTGTGAGACAGTTGTGGCGGGAAATGTGCAAGAGTCTGGCGCCAAACCCAGATTTCTTGCAGGAGGAGAGGAGTGGCGCGAAAGCCGAAAGGCCACGTCATGCTGACAAGGAAAAGACCCCGCCTCTGGATTCCACCAGAGGGAGGGGGCCCACAAAGAGCCAATCAGGAAGGTCCTCCCCCGCGAAGGGAGGGACCGGAGACCTGAGCGAGGAGCGTTACTTTTGTCTGGCATTCGAGGAGCAAGGAGCTGGAAAACTGAGTTGTCTTCCCTCTGAACGAACCATGTCAGAGATAAGTACCTTCATTCACCAAGTACCTGGAGGCCTACTGGTCGTGGCAGTAGCGGAGCACGAATATGTTCGGTGCTTGTGTGTGCACTGCGGACTACCCGGCGCGGTACCGAGTACCAAGGCCCGATGTGCTAAATGTGGCACATTTTACTTGTGGCCAACCGAGCTGCGGGATTTGTTCGGCATGCCACGGGGTGCCTCTCCAGGAACTTTGACGGAGGTGGCGGACGACACAGAAAAGACTGCCCTGGGTCCCTGTTATACCCTATCGGGAGGAACCAAGGCCCAGCTAGTGATTGAACTAAGCAAGCTGGCTACCCTGACAAGCGCGACTGCAAGGGAGGTACACAAACGAGGACATTTTGTACCTAAATCCATGGGTCGTACCGTTGAAGAACCAGGTGACTCCCCAGCGGAGGAACCGATCGTGATTTCTTCAGAGGAGGAGGAGATGGGTGTAACATCGGTGGCGATACGCCTACCGGCGAACCACCCCAAAGGCATCAAAAGAGAACAGACAAGTCCGGGAACCATCCGACGGCGAACACTGGTGCGGCCGGAGGCCCGTACGAGTCCCACCGCCGTGGTGACTCCCAGTGCAACGGAGACCGAGACGATCCTAGCGGAGCCCGATGTCATCAAAAAGCAGGGGAGTGGTAAGGAGACCCCACCACCTTACTCCCACCAGGCACAGACCGCACTCACGGTAAACGAGAAGGAGAGGCTTGAGGCCTACTTGTTCGATCGAGTACCGGATGTTCCACCACCGCCCCCGGGGGTCCTCGACGCACGGCCGGTGCGTGATCCCGGGGCGGATGGGGACTCTGCCGGCGAATCGGATAACATCAGTTCCGGTTCCACTGGGAGAAAGACCAGTCTAGGGGGGATATTCTCCCCGCAACACATAGCCTCTGTCATGGCCAGGGCTAAGCTACAGAGTCGAGGTTCCAACCGAGAAGCCCAAAGCATGAGGGGGGGTGCCGCTAAGAAGACGTTCATTGGGCGGGGTGTTACCCGTTTGCTGGACAATATTCTGGACGTTTCTCCAACCCCGTCCCTTAGCCCTCCTGCCCCGGCCCCTGCCCCTGCCCCGTCACGAATGGTGCCACAGGGACCTACCAGGGATAAATTATGTAGATCCCCCAAATACGCTAATGACTTGTGGGATTGGGAGTTGAGTGAGGGAGGGTCTGAAGGGGAGATACCGTATTCAAGTGTTATACCTGTATCTAACCCTGTGCCGTTTTCTCCTGCAGCTAAAGGGAGGGACCGAGAGTCTCACATTCCAGTAAAGACTGGGGCTACTAGTACAGTGGTGTCCAAAATGAACCCCACTAGATATTATAATGCCAAGGGAAGGAGAGACTGCTCGCGATCTACTGATGCGGGTACGTCCGGTGTATCATCACAGGTAGAATCTGATGTAGAACGCACTAGTCAGGCCGCTGAGTACGAACACCGCGACAAATGGTGGGCGTAATGGTGGGGTATTGAAGCCCTAGCTCAGACCATCCTGTCAAATAAAGAGTGACTTGGAGGGAAGGAGAGGAGGAAGCCTTTGGGCGGAGGTGAGCGGTGTGTACCTCATCCTGGCGATTGTATTGCGGCTGTTGGAAGCGTTATCGTTGGGATATCGTTGCTCTGTCAAATAAAGAGACTGTTCTGCACCCGTTAAGACTGTGTGTGATTTGGAGAGTATAACCCTGGGACCTGAGGGGTTCTTCTATACCGGTCCTGTCCCATTACCCTGGGATATAGAAGATGGAGGCTCTGCACCACTAAGAGATCATGGAGGCTATCACCCCAGAAGCCCGGTCCTGGCTCCCCCACACCACCACGGGAAGCTCAGGCCCTCCTGTTCCTAACAGGTACGCACCACACCGCATGTAACCAGCCCCATGTACCCTAGACACCACCGTAGAGTCTGGGGGGGGGGGGGGGGAAAGCAGGGTTACATTAGCAACAATTATTATTATCTGTATATAGGATTCATAGTGCACACAAATCACTATACAAAACTTACAGGTTTAATGAATCCCTTCCATGAAGAGTTTACAATCTAACTTAAGAGTATTAGGCATATTGAAATATAGGAGTTTATACAAGACTAAAGGGATTAAGTAACTGCATTTTTTAACCGGGATCTCTTCTTCAAGGACGTGCTGTACTAGTAAACCCTTCTTTTCATTGATCCTTCTCTCTCATTTTATTCCAATATAAATTTAAACAGACATATTTTGGCACAACCTGGTATGGTTATTGTCAAGCAAACACAAATTACATAAAAATGCACTGCATTTTTACTTATTCTGTGATTGTTTGGGAACTGCTGAACACACATCAAAAACTACCTCCTAGCAGGAAAATTCTCCCAACAAAGTATATATTTCCTGAAAGTACATGCCCCAAGGTATTTAAACATCGGTAACATGTCTTTCTCTACAAAAACATCTGTCTGAGAAGCTTTGTTGAAAACAATGTACATTTATGACAAAAATATGAAGGCGACTAACTTCCGATTTTGCATTAAGATTTTCTCATACTATCTTAAGGTAATCATAAATAGAAATGCTAAATGCTATCGCCCTGGGTTGCCTGAGTACATTAATACCAGATGTGTATAGATTACATACTGTTCTGGTTAAAACAGCCTAAAGAAATATGATTGTGTATAGGTTTTCACTCCTATTTTTTTTTTATAGCTTAATGCAGTGGTTCCCAAACTTTTTCTGTTCAAGGCTCCCCAAGGCGATCAGGATTTTTCTGTGCGCCCAAAGTAAAAACAAAGGTGTATATACATACGCAACAGTTGCAGTGCGCAGTTGGTGTCTCTCTCAGACACACACTCTCCCACTCTCTCAAAAAAACTCTCTCTCACTCTCCCAGACACACACACTCTCAGACACACTCTCACGCTCTCAGACACACTCTCACACACACTCTTTTACTCTCACTCTCTCAGACTCTCTCACTCTCACACTCTCTCTCACTCACTCTCTCAGACGCACTCTCTCTCACAGACACACACTCTCTCAGACCTCACTCTCTCAGACACACTCTCTCTCTCTCTCACTCCCTCACTCACTCTCTCAGACACACTATCTCTCTCTCTCTCTCTCTCTCTCACTCTCTCAGACACACAGGCTCTCAGACACACTCTCTCTCACTCTCTGACACACTCAGACTCTCTCACTCTCTGACACACACTCTCTCACTCACTCTCTCAGACACACTCTCTCACAGACACACACTCTCTCAGATCTCACTCTCTCAGACACACTCTCTCTCTCAGATACACACACACTCTCACTCTCAGACACATACTCTCTCTGACACTCTCACTCTCTCAGACACACTCTCTCTCAGACACACACTCTCTCAGACACACACTCTCTCAGACACACACTATCTCTCACTCCCTCAGACACACTCTCACTCACTCTCTCAGACACACTCTCACTCACTCAAGGGACTCCTATACAGAGAAGAAGAGAACCCGGGGATAGAGGAGGGATTGACCGGTAAGCGACAGCTAGTAGTGTCCCAGGGATACCGACAGCAATTGTTACGGGTAGCTCACTCTATTCCGTTAGCGGGACATCAATGGGTCACCAGGACGCGAGCCCGGTTATTGCAGCATTACTACTGGCCGGTAGGTAAGGTGGGCGACCGTGTGAAGGCACCCCTGAGATCCCTACCAATTATAGGGGAACCCTTCCAGAAGGTAGCGATGGACCTTATAGGACCCCTCATGATTCCTAGCAGGTCAGGGAAGCACTACATCCTCACGTTGGTGGACTTTGCCACCCGGTACCCTGAGGCGGTAGTGCTTGGCACCATAAGTGCCAAGACAGTGGCAGCAGCTTTGCTGAACATTTTCTCTAGGGTAGGTTTCCCTAGTGAGATCCTAACCGATCAGGGGTTGCAGTTCATGAGTGAACTGTTACATTGTCTCTGGGATGCCTGCGGTGTACAGCACCGGCGGACTACCCCTTACCATCCCCAGACAAACGGATTATGTGCGAGGTTTAATGGTACCCTCAAGCAGATGCTTCGGACCTGTAAGGAATCTGGTGTCTAAGCACCGTCAGCACGACCATTACTCACCTCCCGTCGGTACTCAGGTGTCCAAGCGTCTGCAGGGCAATTCCCACATACCTCCGTTGTCTGCCACTGGCACTCTGGCTCCTCGCCATCACAGGATTGCACCAACCGAAGAGGTGCTTGTTGAACCGCAGCCTCTGCGTGTATCCCCAGCTCCGCGCTTTATGCACACAAGTGCATCTGTCTCTGTCCCCATGCGCATACGCGCGTCAGTCACCGAATCCACGCACACACGCACGCCAGCCCCAGACATTATGTGCATGCATACCCAGATTACAGAGCACACGCCTAACAGAGCACTTTTAACCACTGCTCCTGCAGTGAGGCGTCGCCCCCAAGCATCACATAGTTCCATGCAAATCAGGGACCTCCCGGGAGGCAGTCTAGTCCACAGGGTAGACCTGCTACCGATGGCGGAAAGCAGACCATATTTTCAAGTTGTTTAGTGATTATAGCCCTTTGTGTAATTTTCCCGCCTTTTCAGGCACCATTTTGCAGGGTCCCATAAGCCGCCATTGAGGTTCCATGTGTTTCAATGGCGAATCTTGCTGTTGGGTCCTGTTTCCTGAGAAGACCAGCCGATGGCGTCCGAGAGGAGGAGCGCCGGTTTCCCATTGTAAGTCAATGGGCCCATTGACTTCAATGGAGAATCCTCGAAAGAGCTTTCCAGGAACGAGTTGGCTGCCGTCCAAACCGCTAAGCTGCAAAGCGGATACATTTTCAATAAGAGAGCTTTGATCACTTAACAGTTAAGTTCAACGACAAGTGGCGTGGGAATAAACAGTTCTAGAGCACATAGAAATAAAATTATTTTTGCCCCTAGTTCCTAGACCTCCCCCCACTTGACCACAACCGGGTCCCCGTATCCTGGACCCCCGATAAGGGTCGAACCGAGAAGAGCGGGTCGCACCATAGGTTCCAATGGCGGCGGCAGAAACGGCTCAGGAAAACGGCTAAGTGTCAAAAGCTGAAATTTGGGAATCCATAGCTCCGGTTCCGGAGGGTCCAGAGGATCAGGGTTTGGGGTATCTGTAGTCACTGCTCCGGCATCGCTGCAGAACCATCCTTGACCCTCTTGGACCCCCTTAAAAGTTCGGGACTTTTCCCATAGACTCCAATGGCGGCCAAACCCCATTGACCGGCTATGGCGGAAAACCCCCATTGACTTCAACGGCGGCGTTGCCCCGTTGAAAGTCTATGGCGGCGGATCCCCATAGCCGCCAACGGCGGTGGTTTGCCATTGAAAGTCTATGGCGACGGAGCCCGTTGTTTTCAATGGGGATTTAGTGAAAAACCGTGATTTAATTTACAGCGGAGATTTTTGTATTAAAATGAGAAACGGTTTTAAGTGTATTTGTGTATCTCCGGTTCCGAAGGTCGTAGCAAGTTGCAAGTTGGACCATAGGGTGTTCCAAGGTATGGGTAAAACCCAGAGGAAATTCCTTTGCATACCAGGATAGCATATGGCCAAAAAGGCGACCCAATGTCTAGGACTTAAGTATGGTTCAAAGGATTTTGTCACCTCTACTGTTTACCTGAGGGCGGAGATTACTCAAACCAGAGCAGTCTTCAAGTGTTCCATTTCACACCTCACAACAAAGAATATCCTGCCAGGAATCCAATCTGGTAGACTAGCTGGCATTCCTGATGCAGAGGAGGGGTTACAGAAATGAGACCCCAGAGCTCTACTGCGCATGTACCAGCTAGCAGGGGGGCATGTATCAAAATGTGTTCCCACGTTAATGAGTGGCTAGAGTTAATTGAAGACCAATCACCTGTACTTAATGTTAAGGATAGGGCACAAAAGGTTTATAAACTGTTGTCCTTTGTCTTCTGATATCATCTGAATTGTTACCTGATTGCGAGAGAATTGCTATGCTTCATACTTCTCATCCCCCATCCCCAAAGTAAGTGTACTTCTTGTCTGTTACTGTATTATTTCGTGTGTTCACCTATCCAAAGGAATAAATATACTTTATTATATCTAAGCCTCGTTCAGTTCAAACCAGTGATTTGTGTAAATTACACCCTGGGATAAGCTATCATCACATCCACCAATAAAAGAAAATGTTGATTTGTTTTAAATTGTTCCATTGTCTCCTTTTATACTGTAACAAAATACAGTGTTTCTAGAATGTACAGTACTGTCCATGCATACTGTACTGTATACTGTAGGCATGCTCAGTACTGTACATCACAAAAGTATTAAAAAAAAATACATGCTGTACGAAGACACATGTACTCGTATAGAAGACACATATGTACTGGAATACATGTAGAATAAATGCATACTTTTTATTTTCTCAGGTTTATTATACAGTATCCTGTAGATAAACGTGGTACGTGGTTATTGAAATTCGATTCCGCAATGTGCAGGCATTGTTACACAAAGCGATATTATCCATCGAAATCCCTCCATTTGCCATTTTCCGCATGAGATGACAAAGTTTTCTTTTCTGAGGAAAAAAAAAAGTAAAAGTTTTACTGTAATGGTCAATCAGTCCCCTAAAGAAGTTCCCAGTCAGTCCCACCAATAATTTTCTCGGGGGCGTCTCCTGTTCACATGCGCATGCCTACCGTCGATGTGATGACACGCATATGCGTTTCAAGAAGGTTTCAATGCGCATGCGCCTAGCGTTCCACCAATTGTTCAGTATCTATAGTACTGTAGAAGCCGCTCAGCCAATGATATTGCTTACAGGAGAATCGCTTGACTTTTGAATCACACTGATATTGATATTTTCAAAATAAAAAAAACAGAATAAAATACGGCAACATTACTCACCATAGAATTTCCCAATCAGCTGGCGTCGGACCACTGCCAGTCCCGTTGACAGGTGACAGCGGGACTACTACACCTGTAGTCAGCTGATGAGGCTGGAAATCGCTTTAGTTACATGCATGCTTGCTCGAAACTATACGCGAAATCCGGCTCAGGCTGCAGGTATCTGTGCGTGGACAGACAGCAAGGGTTGTGTGAAGATTGAGATAATGTGTGTGGCTCAGGCTATATGAAGACAACCTAGGCCCACCAGGCTGGGATCCTCTGCGTCTCTCCTGGTAAGAGTTGGGTCAACCCTCCCCGCCTGCAGAACAACAGGCCATAGTCGTCCGAGGGGGATTTGGGAGGAGCTGGATCGGTCTGAACCAGCTGTAACAATAGGCTGGACATGGGTAGTTCGTTAGCTTCGTGTAAGTAGGCCCAGATGACGGCTTGCACAATGTCAGCATTCGTACCGAGGATGATTGGGTTTTTGGGCGTATCTTTGGGTTCGGGGCACACCAAGGCGTCCACCTTCATGGGGTGAGATTTCCCCATGTTGAGCTGTTGTATCTCTAGGTCTACGGTCACCAGGCCGTCGATGGGGTAGTCGTCATTACTCAGGCCGCGTACCTTGATATGTTCGGCTGGTCTCAGAGGCCGCTTTTGGAGATGGCGATCATAGAATCCCCGGTATATGATGGTGACTTGGGACCCCGTGTCTAGTAGGGCGGAGGAGTAGATGCCGTCCACTAGCACCCGGATCAACGCTACCGGTCCCACGCGGTTACCCTCCTCCGCCGGGTCTTCTCCACAATGAGGGGCCCCGGAAGTTTCGGTCTCGGCCGCATACACCCCGAAAACCATGGCCCGTGGCGGGAACTTCTTGGACGACGGGCTCCGATGCCGAGATTCGCCCATCCGACAGTCGTAAGATATGTGTCCTTTCTTTCCACATTTGTAGCAGAACATATCCCTGGGGGTAGCGCGGCGGTCGTACGGAGGCGAGGTCCGTCCCGCGTATTTCGGCCTTTCGGAGCTTGGTTTGTCCGGTGGTTCCTCCTTCTCAGCACTCCCTTTTGGTTTAGTGCTGCTGCTGGCCTTAGCCTTCTGAGGGAAGTGCAACATTAGATGCGTCTCATGCTCTCTGACCTGCTGCAGGAGTTGGATAAATGAGGGGGGGGGTCCCCTAGTGAGATGGTCGCGAATCATGTTGGCTATAGGATGAGTAGGACTGGACCCTCGTAGGTATTGTTTGCGGAAATATTCATCCATCTGAGAGGGTGTCACATATTTATGATGCAGCAGAGGCCCGAGGGAGATTTGTACTCGGTGTATATACGCAGACAGATCTTCCCCCTCCTTTTGATTTATGGCATAGTAGTTGGCCCACAGGGCACCATCACCCTCTTTAGCGCTATAGGCTTCCACTAGGAACTCGATCATCATGCGAGAGGTTAGGTCGGGGTATTGTTCCCGATGAATGCTGATCAAGGTGGACTCTGGGGTCGCAAGCACTCCATGAGTCGTTGCCGTTTCACCACATTGGAGCAAGACCATTCTTCCATTACTCCCCTAGTGTGCTCCTTCCATATCTCTATCCCATCCTCCCCCGTGGGCACAGGTAGCGTCCCCGAGAAGGCCTTTAACTTCCGGTAGCTTTGGGCATGAGTGGCTAAAGTAAGTGCTTCTACTAGCGGCGGTAAGCTGGTAGGGGTGGTTAACTGGTCTTTCTTGTCATTGAGTTTCTGCAGCATATCACTACGCACCCCTGCTTCCGCGGATGCGCTCGACCCGGGATAGCTGGATTCTGACCGGCAACTAGCCGCCTCGCTCTCGGGGTAGTGAGCAAAGTGGAGGGTGGGGTCATCATCATCTAGTTCCCTTACAGGGGGGTCCCGAAAGGGGTAGACAAAAGGGTTACCGCCAGGTGGTGCATTGGGCAGCAGCGGTAGATATTGGGGAACGGCGGGTTCGAGTACTACTAGGTCTCGCCGGCAGTCCCCAAGCAAGGTGTTCCATTTAGAATCTTGGTCCATGAGTACATCTACCAGGCAGGCTTTGGCAAAACCCGGGAGCTTTCGTAAGGCCGTTTGCAAAGTCTCTAGGGGTAAGGCCATGGGTACTCTGGTCACAGCTACAGCACAATGGGCAGGCTTGAGCACTTGGCGCGCCCAGTCGAGTATTTCCTGCCGGGTAGGAAGGGCCATGGCGGCGGTAATTTAGTCTCGAGGGGGCACCCCATGTCTAAGATCTCAGCAGCGCCTCCAAATGTAGCCCTGCTTCCTATAGAACGCAGGCCACTACCATATGCTGTGTTACCTGTAGGCTCACAGGGCCTAAGTTTCTGCCACGGAGAGCCTGGGGTACTCGCACAATAATTATACTGGGTGCAGTGCCTCCACCTGCGACAGTTTCCACCAGAGGGGAAGTGGGTCTTCGCAGGACTTATATACTGTACATACAACCACACAGCAGGATATCTTAACCAATTGACTTTACTTGCAAGCAATACCTTCACATACATATATCAGCGGCCCTCCCTGGAGGAGACACTCTAATCAGCGTCACGCGACCGCCTACCCTCCCGTCTCCCTCCACCGGATGATCCCACCCCGTGTCCAATCCCCTCGGGATAAGTCCTCCCACCCTCAAGTGAGTCAGATCTCTATATGTGTGAATGTGACTGCGCAGCCACTGTGTCCCGAGTGAAACGATGGTACCGTTGGTGCACTTGGAGAATTACCTGCCGGGTACTCCGGTACCCGGTACTGCTACAATCTTCACAAAGGATCCGCGGGGGTAGATGTCATCTTCCCACCCACGTGGAAGTCCAGGACGATCCCACCCGGACACGTGGCGTCTGGCTAGCGGGGTCTGAGCCTAGACCTCCTGCCAATTAGAACAGTCTTGTTATTGATTGTGCGGCACTAAAGGGATCCGGATCCTCACTATGACAAGTCCCTAGCTCCGCTTGTTTCTACTGGGACTCAGGGACTAACTGGGCCTGGGGCATGCGGCCTACGCAGGGGGGCGGTTGGCCTCCCCTACACCGAAGCTCCGTCTCCTCTCCTCTCCAGCCAGCTCTAACACAACGTGCGCGCAATCACCTCCTTTTCCTCCTCAAACTACCAGCCCATTGACTCAGCTCTATCACAGGGACCCACAGAGGCTGCTGGGACCTGTGTCTCGCTACCTCCCTCCAATTGGAACTCTCCTCCATCGCGGGCTTTGGCACTCGCGCCTGCGCAACCTCTGGCCAAGTTTGTCTATACCAGTAAAGCTCGCACAAATAAAAGCATTTCGTTAGCCACAGAACGGGGATGATCGATGGATGGAGGGGAGTAGAGAGAGGGAGTATAGAGATATTATAGCTCTAGATATATATATATATATATATATATATAGTTATATGGGATATATGATATATAACCTTCTCTATTATATATATATATATTATATATAATATATATATATATATATGTATGTATATATATTATATATATATATATATATATATTGTAAGTATAGGTATAGTACCGTGTTATTAGCCGAGCTTCATAAAATCAAAAAAATAATATAATGATACCGTTCTGTGGGTAACGAAATGCTTTATTTGTGCGAGCTTCGAGATACATGATCTCTTCTTCCGGCGATTGTTACAATGATGAAGCAAGGATAACTTGAAACAGTTTGTCTTGGAATGTTATCTGGTTGTCCTTCCCCCGGTGTGGATGTGGTTTTATGGCTAGAGGTGTCAAAGGGAAATGAAAGCAAGTGAAGAAAGAGTGGTAGTGTAATGTATCAGGGAATAATAAAAATGAATGGAGAGCCCACAGTATAAACAGTGCTCTACACAAGGTGTGGTGGAGTGAGAGGGATATAAATGGTGTGGGGGGTGTGGAAATGTGAGAGTTTGTAGCACAACTAAAAGTGTGTGTGGATACTATGTGGTATAAAGCAGAAAATAGCCGTGTTAGTCCAGTTGCGATAGTGCAGAATAAATGAGGTTCTCAGTATCACCCACTAGATAGTAGTATAGTATAACTTGATAGATATCGAGTAATGCGAGAGAGAGATGAGGTATTATAGATATTATATATATAGGTGAATTGTTGGCTGTACTGGGGAGGGTGTGTGGGCACGTTGGTTGTTACTCACCATAACGGATAACGAGAGGAGAGAGAGGAGATAGAGTAGAGAGAGGAGAGATAGAGAGAGAGAAGAGAGAGAGATATTATATATATATATATATATATATATATATATATTTAAATCTCAAGCTACTGATGTTTTAAATACCATCATCCTTTATGTCGTATATGTTCATATGGCATAGGATTTGCATATGAACAAAAGAGATGATAATGTATATGATTTTCCATAACACACCTGTCTATATGCGGACTCTGCCTATTTTGTTCATTGCAACATTACCTTGTGTGTGTTATTTTGTTATTTATCCTTGAACAGTCCTTGCCGATATGACTCCATTAATACTGTGTTGTTTTTGGTGCTGTCTACTCATTGCTTCACATAGCAACATGTTGCTTCATGAATATTCATGTAGCGAGGGATATTCCCCTCCTCTTTACATTTTCCAGCATAACTATTGGATAGCTTTATTTTGAGCCTGTTTGGGAACTAAATATTAATGTGATAAGCTGCTACTCTGCAGGGTTTTGTGGTGAAGCTAATTAGCATTGTTAGTATATGATGGACACTGGCCTCTAATGTTCTGATAGGGCTTTACACTCATGTTCATACTAGCATTTTTGTTTACCGTATACTGTCCGTTTCGTTCACATGGGGACTCTTTTATTTATGGTTTATTAGTTGTAATTTTATGCATTTCGTCAGTTTTTAGCCTGTAAATAAGTTGTAAACTTTTTAGTTGTGTTATAGTTAGGTTTATGTGAATATTTCCCATTTGGTCTGTAATAATTTGATATTAGTGGTACTAGTTATTTAACTGGTACTTTATGTACAGTATATTTTACTGTTTACAATGAGTGCAAGCTTTAGGGACTTTTAGTGACAACCTCTTGTCACTTATCAGTGTTCTCTTACGATACTTCCCTATGCACCGTTGATTTCTTTCTTTTGTAGTTGGTGAGCAAGGTGTTTTTGTGTTTATTTTATATGCGGATGCCAAGACAGTGGTGAAAAACAAAAAAATTGTGCTGATACTAAATTATAGTGGCTAAAAGCACTCTCCTTGTGCTTTTATTAATGAAATGTTTAAGTCTCTCCAAATTTAGGTGCAGCTTATACAGTCTACCAAGGAGAATATAAAGCAGCATCATCACAAGAAAAAAGTGCCGGCACCACCATAAACAGTTAACAAAGACAAAGAATCATCAAGCCAGCGTTTTTGACCAACAGTTAGTGTATCTAGGCACAATAATCCTAGAACATTTAACCACTGAGGAATTAAGACTTCAGGCAAGGCCCGGTCTTAAACGAACAATTTGTTTTTTCTGGACTCAATATTTTCAAGGCCCGAACAATTTGTTTTTTTCAGGACTTAATATTATTTTTTTTATGCTTTAGAGAGTGTTTTTAAGATGTATGCCCCGCTAGGCAAGATCAGCCTACGCCATCCAGATGATGGCAAGGGATGATCAGTTTTGAAATATTTGAAATGTTTATTGTTTTGTGGTCACATCATTTTGCAGACAATCATACAATCTCGCACAATGCTGCACAGGTTTATGGGTCACAAGGGAATATATACAATTATTCCCTGCCATACTCTAGTGGCCCCCAATGACGTAAGAGACAATTACATTTAACCCCTTGAGTATGTTTACCTTACACTAATGCCGAATTTAAAAAATGAAATGTTAAATTGAATTTGTTTACAGGGAACTTTTTACAGGGAACTTTCTAAACTTTTAAACCGAATTCCACTTGTAAATGAGGTTCCTGTAGGTGGATTTTACACTGAGAACAACAAATCAATTTATGGGTTAGGTGTCTTCACCAACCAATGAAACTTGTATGAAAATTTATTTACAGCCCTGAACTAAAAATGTATAGGGAGGATATGGCCTTAATTTTATCCATTAATTTACTTAACCAAGAACAGGTACAGATTAGATTAATGGCCCTACAGAATAGAATGGCTCTGGACTATATTTTAGCGTATGTGCCCTAGTTAAAGAGCAATGTTGTGTTTTTATTAGAGATCAAAGTGGTAAGATTGAGCATGAGGTAGAGAAAATCGCAGAGATACAGGAGAGATTAAGGAAAGGTGGAAATAAGAGGTGGGGTCCGTTAGGAATTACCAAGTTGGTTGGTTTCCTAGAAGCGAAACTGATGAATGTATTTGTCTGTGTGTTTGCAGTTCTGATTGTTTTGTATGTCTGTGTCAGGTGCAGTAAATCTATACTGCAAAGGTGTGTAACACCTTCTACCCAGGCCATGCCACTGATCACAGATGACACTACGGAAGATGCAATCTCAGAAGGAAAAGTCAGTCCACCTCAATGGAATACAGATGAAGATGGTGGCAGAAAAACCAACCTGGCTGATATGATAGCCAGCAGCTCTGTGAGTTTCCAGAACTATCAAAGTCATGCAAAATTGGACCCTCCAGGCCAACGTGACGTTTCTGGAGTTTTATCTGAAATTATCCTTAAAAGACTATGTTTTAAGAATAAAAAGAGAGGACTGTGAAGATTGAGATAATGTGTGTGGCTCAGGCTATATGAAGACAAACAATCACCCACCTCCATTTTGGCCTAACCGCCATTTTGAGTGTTTGCTTGTATGAATGCTTATTTGTTTTATTCGTGTATGATCTGTGAATGTTTGATTCTGCTGTGTATCACTTCTAGATGTAACCCGCCCTTGTGTAATTCCTACGAGGCATGCAAGAATTGAAAATGCAATCGTAAGAGGTTTTTCCTGCCTTAGATAATTCTGCTGACCTTAGGTTCTGTTATCTGACAGCTACAGTAACACACAGGGCTGGACAGAGTAACTCCCTTATGTCACAAGGTCAAGAGGCCCACATTATGGTCAATTATAGGATAAGAATATAGCGTATGCAGCATATTTATGTATCAATCAATATGTATTTTTGTATGTCATCATATTGTTTTTATCTCTAAGCCAGCCTCCTTAAGGGGCGTATTACTCATTTTTGAAATATATAAAAATGTGATACTAAGCAATATTTCTTTAGAGGCATGAGTTCTTTTTGAATTCTCTCTCACTTGTACCATGGGGCTAATAAACTCACTTGTTACTTTGAACCCTTGACTCATTGATTTTATTTCTACGCTTTCACAGTTGTCACTGACGGTCGGACTGTTATTGGAAGCCGGTGCTGGTGATGGCACATTGCTTGCCAGCGACTGTCGTTTCTTAGATGGTTTTAACATGACCTTTCGCCTTTTGCCGTCTGCATGATCATAAATACAGGAAAAACCCGGTGATACACACCAATACTCTCCAATAAATTCGGGATAAAAAAAACATGGACCGCTACATAACTTTTTCCTTATTGCATGCTTCTACACGAGCTGGCGAAAATTTGTAAAAGTCATAGTTTTCGATAAAATACTGATAAATTTGAACAACTGTTGCCATCTTATCATCTGTTGCATTAATCGCGGCCCATATTAAATAAGCGTACGTTCTGACGGGTTTTTGGAACACGGGCTGCACTTGTACACTCATGGCGTGACGCTCAGCTCAGGACAATAACCAGACCGGAAACGGTGCTTGTCTTTATTTAATATGAGAAACCTAAATTGATACATTATTGTAACCTCTTCCTTCAGTCCCAAGGCCAATTTACAATAGACCACTGTGGTATTAAAAGAAACACCTGCAAGTCGACGCATTACTGAAGCTCGCATGCGCATTACAATTCATGAATATCTGCCATCTGGCAGACACGCGAAGAATTGCAACCAATTAAATCCGAACCATTCTCAATAAACACATCAACCGCGCATCAACCGCGGCTGTGAATGCAATATGAATGCAGTATGAATGCGGCATGAACGCTGTGAAGTGCGTAGCATTCGAAAAAAAATCCCGGAAAAATGCGGTGATGTTGGAGAATAAAAGGGGCCGCGACAGTACATATACACACATACATATACACACAATCACACACCCCCCCAATACATATAAAAATTACCCCAACACCCCAATACATATAAAAATTACCCTAACACCCTTAATACATATAAAAATTACCCCAACACCCCCAATACATATACAAATTACACCAATACCCCCAATACATATAAAAATTACCCCAAAACACCCAATACAAATAAAAATTACCACAACACATAAGAAATTACCCCAATACATATAAAAATTACCCCAACACCCCCAATACATATAAACATTACCCCAACACATAAACAATTACCCCAACACCCCCAATACATATAAAATTACCCAATACATATAAAAATTACACCAATACATATAAAAATTACCCAAACACCCCCAATACATATAAACATTACCCCAACACCCCCAATACATATAAAAATTACCCCAACACCCCCAATACATATATAAAAAAATTACCCCAACACCCCCAATAAATATATATATTTACCTTGGGGATGATGGTCAGGCCAGTGGCTTGCGGGGGGGGGGGGGGGGGTGTGGGCGAGGTGGGGGGGGGGCCCAGCGCGGGCCGGGGGGATCTGAACGGCCCGGTTCCTGCACGGGGGAGGTCAGTGCTGCGGGTGGCGGTTTTGGCCCGGTGGGGGGGGGGGGTGTGTGGCAGTGCTGCTGAGAGACATCTGTCTCCCGGTGCTGCTCCTCCACATGTGCGCCGGGCCTCCCTCTCGCTTACTTCTGGCGCTGCCAACAGGGAGATCCGGCGCCGGGTTCATTGTTTTTTTTTTTAATTAACTAGCAGCCCGCGTTCCCCGCTGCTGGCGGCCCTGATCGCGGTGCCCCTCTAGCCAAGCCACGGCGCAGCAGGACACCACGGCGCACAGTTTGGGAACCACTGGGGTAGAATATAATGGTTACGCAGTACATGAATAACTGGGGGTAGGGTATAAATGATGATACAGTACATGAATAACAGGGGGTAGGGTATAAGTCATTCCGCCTCTCACGGGGTCTGAATCCTGAACAAGTAGCAATACTCCAGTATTCACAGTTATGCTACAAATATATGTAAAGGAAAACATATAAGTGGTAAAGCTAATATATCATTATATTCTTAATATTATCTTCTTGCTTCATCTGAATGAGTTCTGCCTGTGATTACTCCCTGTATTCCTCCCTCACTGGTCCAAGTCCCCTGCTGCCCAGTACATTATTGTTTATGTGCAGACTGCAGACCTCATGAGATGGACATGTGAAGGTTCCCCATTGTGTAGGACAGGGGTGAGGAACCTTTTTTCTGCCAAGGGCCATTTTGATATTTATAAAATCATTCGAGGGCCATACAAAATTATCAACTTAAAAATTAGCCTGCTATATTTGGTCAAACATTTAATTAACTCACCACTAATGTGATGGCTGGAACTGCTTCTCTTTGGGTGACTGACTGACTGTTGGGTGGTGGGTGACTATGACTGACTGTGGGTTGGTGTCTGCACACGTACACACACATGGCAGGGGGGAGGGAAATCAAACTCTCAGACTCACTCTCAGACCCACTCGAGAGTCCCACTCTCAGACTCACTGTAACTCTCAGACTCTCGGACCCACTTTCACTCTCAGACCCACTCTCACTCTCAGACCCACTCTCTCTCAGACCCACTCTCACTCACACACACTCTGACACACACATACACACACTGACACACACACACTGACACACACACACACACTCTGACACACACTGTAGAGGGAGAAAGGGGTTGGCCCGGTATTAAAGGGGTTGCACCCCATATGGCCATACCCTGACCTCACCAGGGAGACAAGGGGTTAACTGGACTGCGGTCCAGGAATGTGGTTTACCCCTTGTTATGTCATGAAAATGTATGTTCCCGTTCCCATGTTTTATTGTTATATCAGTGTCTGCATCACACACACACTGGGATCCATCCGGGAGGGCAAGGGTTAATAGTTATTTAGTGATTATAGCCCTTTGTTTAATTTTCCCGCCATTTCAGGCACCATTTTGCAGAGTCCCATAGGCCGCCATTAGAGCTCCATGCGTTTCAATGGCGGATATAGCTGTTTTTGACCTGTTTCCCTCGAAGACCAGCAGGTGGTGTCCGAGAGGAGAAGCAGCGGTTTCCCATTGTAAGTCAATGGGCTCATTGACTTCAATGGAGATTCCTCGTAGGCGCTTTCCAGGAACGAGTTGGCAGCCATCCAAACCGCAAAACCGCAAAGCGGATACTTTTTCTGAAAAAGAGCTTTGATCACTGATTAGTCAAGTTCAACGTTAAGTGGCGTGCGAATCTTCAGTTCTAGGGCACCCAGAAATAAAATTATTTTTGCCCCTAGTTCCTAGACCTCCCCCCACTCGACCACCACTGGGTCCCCGAATCCAGGACCCCCGGAAAGGGTAGTGCTGAGAGAGAGGGTCGCGCCATAGGTTCCAACGGTGGCGGCAGAAACAGCTCAAGAAAATGACTAAGTCAGAAAAGCTACAAATCATGAACCCATATCTCCGGTTCTGGAGGGTACCGAGGGCCAGGGTTTGGGGTACCTGTAGGCACTGTTCCGGCATGGCTGCAGAACCATCCTTGACCCTCTCGGACCAACCCGACGGAGTATGGACCCCCTTGAAGGTTCGGGAATTTTCCCATAGACTTCAATGGCGGCCAATTTCCATTGACCGGCTATGGCGGAAAAACCCCATAGGCTTCAACGGAGGCGATGCCCCGTTGAAAGTCTATGGCGGCGGATTCCCATAGCCGCCAATGGCAGCGGTTTACCATTGAAAGTCTATGGCGACGGGGCCCGTTGTTTTCAATGGGGATTTAGTGAAAAACCGTGATTTAATTTATAGCGGAGATTTTTGTATTAAAATAGGAAACAGTTTAAGTAGTATTTGTGTATCTACGGTTCCGAAGGTCGTAGCAGGCTGAAACTTGGACCATATGGTGTCCCAGTTCCGGCATTAAGATCTGGGTAGTTTGGATCCGCTGGACCCAACGGAACCGGATATTTTAATATGTTTGTATTTCACCTTTAATACTGTATCCCAAGGCAGGCATAAAAACCAGAGGAAATTCCTTTGCACAAAGGGAAGCAGATGGTCAGAGAGGCGACCCAATGTCTAGGACTTAAGTACTGTTCAAAGGATTTTGCCACCTTCACTGTTTTCCTGAAGGCGGAGACGCCTCAAACTAGAGTGGTCTGTGAGTGTCATGTTTTACACCTGTGAACAAGGGGCATCCTGCCAGATATCCCTTTTGGTAGACTGGCCGGCATCCCTGATGTTAATGTGGGGCTACAGAAATGAGACCCCCAGGGTCCTAGTGCGCATGAGCTAACTAGCTGGGGGGCATGGGTTAGACTGTGTTCCCACGTTAAAGATTGGCTACAGGTAATTAATATCCAATAGCCTGTACTCAATGTTAAGAATAGGGTTACAAAGATATATAAATTGTGGTCACCCTATATCCATTGTCTTCTGATACCATCTTGATTGTTACCTGATTGCTGGAGAATTGCTATCTGATACTTCTCATCCCACATCCCCAAGTAAGTGTTACTTCTTGCCTGTTACTGTACTATATTGCTGTGTTCACCTATTTAAGGAATAAATATACTTTATTATATCTAAGCCTCGTTCAGTTCAACCCAGTTATTTGGTGTATTATTATAGCCTGTCAAGAAGCTTCCATAACACACGCGCCCCCTGTGACACACGCGCCCCCTGTGACACATGCGCCCCCTGTGACACACGCGCCCCCTGTGACACACGCGCCCCCTGTGACACACGTGCCCCCTGTGACACACGCGCCCCCTGTCACTCTCAGACACACGTGCTCACTGTCACTCTCAGACACACGCGCCCACTGTCACTCTCAGACACACACACTCTCTCAGACACACACTCTCTCAGACACACACACTCTCTCTGACACACACACTCTCTCAGACACACACTCTCTCTCAGACACACACACTCTCTCTCAGACACACACACTCTCTCTCAGACACACACACTCTCTCTCAGACACACTGTCACGGTAGCTTATGACAAGATATAATGAACACCAAATATCTGGGTTGAACTGAACGAGGCTAAAAAGTTAAACACAGCAATATAGTACAATTAACAGACAAGAAGGTAACACTTACTTAGGGTTGGGGGATGGAGAAGTATCAGCTAGCAATTCTCCAGCAATCCGGTGACATTCAAGATGGTATCAGAAGAAGAACTAAAAACTGTAGGGTTGACACAGTTTATATACCTGTGTAACCCTATTCTTAACATTGAATCCGCGCTGAGATGTCCTCCGCTCCTGGCTGTAGGCACCGATGAAACCAGGATAGGGGTGACATGGGACGTCTCGCTGGGAGTTGGTTCCATGACCAGTCCGGAGTCTTTGGTGGAAGCCACCCGCACGCGGGCTACTGGCTTCACAGCTGGGGTGCGTTGCCCCTGATGGGGTCCACCGGAATGCAGGGGTTCCGGGCAATCTGTTCTGATATGACCAGGGCGGTTGCAGTTGTAGCACCGGCGCTCGTGCTGGAGCTCCCCCATCTTCGGTGGACTGCTGCCCGCAGGTGGCCTCTGAGTCCATTGGGGATTATTAGCAGACTTTCTGGCCGGTGCCGCCGCCACCATCGCCTTGGCTACTGCTTTGGCGGTCATCAGGGCTCCGCTGGATACATAGTCGTCTGCAAGCCTCGCCGCCTCCTGGTAAGTCTTGGGCTTCTTGTCGTACACCCAAGCCCTCACCGCCGGCGGGCACTGCTGCATGAGCTGTTCCTGAAAGATGAGGTCCAGCAGGCGTTGGTAAGTCCGTGCCTCATAGCCCTCCACCCAGCGTTTCCCGTACAAAGCCATGCGGGTCACGTAGGTAACATAGGACTCCTGGGGCTGCCTCTCCTCCTGCCGGAATTTACCCCGGTAGACTTCAGGGGTAAAACCGTACTGAAACAATAACAGTTCTTTCAGGTGGTCATAGTCATCAGCATTCTCATCTGGAAGCGCCATCATCTTCTGCTTAGCCAAGCCGGACAGTACAGGGTCCAAACGTGCAAACCTATGCTGGGGAAGCACTTTGTACCGCCGGCACTGTGTCTCAAAGTTCTTTAGAAAACTGTCTATCTGATCAGTACCTTCCACGAACTTGGTGAGACTGTGCAAATCCAGTTTGAATTCATCTGTGTTGTGTTGGACAGGGGGGGCAATAAGCAGGTCTGTTCACTGCCATAGTGATAAACTGCAGCCGCTCCTCCGGTGTCCTTCTGTCACCCCACGCAGTATTCAGTGCCAACATTTCAGGGGTGAACGGATTGGTAGCCGCAACAAACAGTACCCCACACACTCTCTCAGACACTCAGACACACACACTCTCTCAGACACTCAGACACACACACTCTCTCAGACACTCAGACACACACACTCTCTCAGACACTCAGACACACACACTCTCTCAGACACTCAGACACACACACTCTCTCAGACACTCAGACACACACACTCTCTCAGACGTGACGGGCGCGCGCCGAAGCAGCGGAAGAGCGCCCTCCGATCGGGGCGCTCTCCCTACCGCTGCCGGGTCCGCCGGGTCCCCCGGAACCCCCTGCCGCTGTCCCGCGATCGCGGGACACCAGGGCTCCCTCGGGGAGCCCCTGGACGCGCGTGCAGGGGGCGCACGCTCCCGAAGACGCGTGACCGCGCGTCTATGACGCGCGGCACGCCGAGGGGCGGCCACTAGCAAGCCGGGAAATCTCCCGGCTTGCGGATCTGGCCGCAGTGTAATAAACTGTGTAGCCAGTGTAGCAGCATAGACAAATTATTTTAAAATACATGAAAGAAAGCTTTTAAAACAACATCATTTCTTACCCTGTGTATATATATATCTCTCTAGACATATATACATACATACATACAGTTGCAAGAAATTATATATCACAAAAAAAAATACACATGTTAAAAAAGCTTTTAAAAAAATTAACAAGTTAACAAGAGCTATTATCCGATAAGGTGTTTAAGGGGTTAATTGATATCTGAATGTAATTGCAATGTATTGGCTTTGTTTTGGCAATGTATTTTGTGGACAAGACAAGAATGTTGCTGGCGACGGAGACTTTTTCTTGATGAGGTCAGTAGCACTTTATTATTTATTTGAATATGCTAGTTAATGTTTTTAATAATGGGCAATTAATTAATGGGCAGTTATTTTGCACATTATTGTACTGTAGGTGTTGGGGGGGGGTATGTATTGAATGTATAGGCCAGGTTTATTTTTTTTACATTCAGTGTTTGTTCCGTGGTTCCGCGTGAGAACTCTGGAGACCACCTGTGGTTTCCTCTGGTATCTCACGGGTACCAGGCTGGTGGTTCCACGGGTGACACATGCGGGGATGAAGCGGTGGCCTCACATCTGTGGGGGCACCGCGGACCCGTAGTCTGCGGGGATGAAGCTGTGTGGTCCCACTTCTGTGGGGGCACCGCCGACCCGTAGGTGTGGGGATGAAGATGTGTGGTCCCACTTCTGTGGAGGCACCGCGGACCCGTAGTGAGCACCCGTGAGTTCCTCAGACCCCCGTGGGAACCACCCGAGGCCCCGCAGACACCTGTGGGTCTGACCCGGGGCTCCCAGACATTCTTGGGCCTACCGTGGGGACCCAATTGTGGCCCACGGTGACCCAAGGAGACCACCTGGGGGCCATGGTGCTGGCGGGACCCACCAGCAGGCATACAGAACCTGTTTGAAAAGGGCTGATGGTACCCTGTAGGTCTTTCAGGTGCGGGGACTCGCGTGGGGCTGCGTTATGAACCCTGTTTGTAAAAGGATAAATCTTGTATTTATGGGAGGCACACGGGGTGGGTAATGTATTTAATAAATATAATGATGTTTATTGTGGGTCACTATTGTTTTTATTGTGGGTACTGGGGGTGGGGGTGGGTTCCCCAATGGTATGTGGGTACGCCTCCCTTGTGGGTAGTGGGTGAGGGGGGTTAGCCCTCACGGGGTGAGGGGTTAGTGTGGGAGTGTATGTAGGCGTCCCGAGTGGTGGGTGAGGGTGGGTTAACCCCTTAATGACTGTAGCGGTTAATAACCGCTATGGTGATTAAGGGGTTAGGGGACATTACTTTGGATGTTTTAATTTTTGTGTCTGTTTTGCAGAAGCAGAGGGGCCATGGCCAGGATGGGGGGGTAACTGTATGTGGGTAGTGGGTGAGGGTGGTTAGACCTCACAGTATGCACATCGGGTCCCCCCCCCTCCCCACATTTACATAAACTGCACTCACAGCAACACAGGCAGGGAGATTTAATAGACACATTAGGGGGAGGGGGCTTTAGACAGATCAAGTCAAGGAGGTGGGGTTATAACCCACGGCGAGCGGTGTTACCAGCGAAAGACCTTAAAACAAATGTGCATGTCCTAGCCACCTCTGGTGAGTAGGATTCCAATTTTTCTCACGGCGGAGCAAGTTCCATTTCTATAGGTGCAGCCGCACAGAGATGTTTTATAATTGATATATCAATGTATTTCATTTTATTTTATGTTCAATTGTTTTATTAAATTGCTCTGTTTAATCAATTTATATTGTCTTTGGGTAATGCACTATTGCAGTGTTTTTGCATGTTATGTCTTCCTTTCTTGAGGTAATTGCCCAAAGAAAAGAACTTTATCCACGATCATATCCTCATCTATAGGTGACCCCTTCCCTCAGCGCCACAAAAGGTTTCACCATTTCTACTGAGTAAGATTATGTTTACTCAAATTGAAAATACTCGTCTTGGTGTTTACCAATTGCGTCCTGGGTCTGGTCGTTTTCCTTCTCTTGTGCGTTCCTCCTCTTTTTCCTCTGTATTGTCTGCCCTCGACCTTTTTATTTCTATCTTTCTGTTGTCCTGCCTTGTCTGTGTGTGTTTTACCTCCCTTCACTGTTCTCTGAATGGTTCCTTGTCCCTGCGGTGATCTAAAAAATGAGGATGTCCCCTATTTGCTCTATCATTAGGTCTATATAATGGTGATCTATCGCGATAATTTCTAAAAACTTGGTCCCTTTCCTCTTCTTGATGTCTCTGCGAGTCTATCCTCAACCTTTCATTACTTTGGTGCTTACTTTTAAAGCTTCCTTGTTGTTTCTCTGGCTGAACTCGCTGTTTAGTTTTATCTTGGACTTTATCGCTATGATTAGATGGTTTTTTTGCCTCAATGATTGTTGAAGCTATATCTGGAATAGTTTCAATGATCTCAATATTTGAAAAACTTTTGTCTCTTTTCCAGTTACTCTGTTTCCCCTCATCGTAGTCTTTTTTGTCCCTACTGAATTTCTTCTGTTTAATGAGTTTAATCTCTTTACTAAGTTTCTCCATTCTTGAAATTGTTCTATCTTCTAAACTTTTATACTCACTGAACTCCATAAAGGTTTCTAGTTCATCCCTAATTTTATTGATCTCCCCATCTAGGGTTTCAAGAGTGGTATTCCTATGTTTGATTAATAGTGTGATGAGCCCTATTCAACAAGTGTCCAAGATGTTGTTCCATTCATCTACAAAGTTTTTTTTCTAGGTCAATAGTGGGTGCTTTTAGAATCCGTAAACCTCTTGGAATTCTCTTGTGCTCTATATATTTTTCAAGGTGAAAGACTCCCATTTTTGCCTTACTTCTTGGTTATGTAACTTTTCTAATTTGGAAAACTGTGTTTCCAAACTTTCAGTGTCTGAATCCATGGTTTCACTGGGTTCATCAAGGAAACCACTGAAATCCATGTCAAAAAGTGCCCTGTTTGTGAATAATGCCATGATGGCTGTGGTTAGCTGCTGGTGGTGCAAGATACTGGGAATAATAAAATTGACTGAAAAACCCTATCTAAACAGCGCTTGACCTTGTGATGTGAATTATATGTGCAACATATATTGTGATCTTGTGCAAAAAATTAAACAACAAATGCTGAAAACCAATTCTGCTAACAAAAGGACGGAGCTGCCAAAGGCTTCCCACAGTGCAGGTTACCTCCAACCCACATACAGATGTATGATATGGATAAAGGGATACCTGGCGCTCAAATTGTCACTATGTCCATAGGAAACAGAAACAGTCTCTTAAGATTCTCCCCGAATTTTCAACTCATGAAGATGACGAAGGGAGATATTCCTCACTGCTGCAGCTTTTCACCTAGAAAGGATTAAAAAGGCACACCATTGCGCAGTACTCCTGATCTTAAAAGCCTCCCTTTAGACAATAGGAAATGCCTACTTAAAAGAATAATTCTTGTTGATTACTGTTGAGACAATCTGTGCTTGATCCCCTCTCACATCCACTGGTATCACGAATCCCCCGAATACTTTCTCAATCACTGTGGCTCCGTGGTTCAAGGATCTCCCAGATCACGTGGAACCCCAAAGAGAGAGAGAGTGTGTACAGTAGCAGGAACTGGGGATTCTCTAACGAGACCCTATTTTAAAAAATTTCCTGCCATCACAGCCACAAATCATATACAAAAGGCTATAAATTTGAAAGCCACATTGGCACCAAGTTGCCCTAATGATAGATCTAAGTATCAAAACATCATTTGGCTATCTAATTTGAAAGGTTTCTTTGTATGTGGTAAATGTACTGTATTGCATGTAATTATAGTAAAAAATGTGTTCAATTCCATTCTACTGTTACGAACAAAATTTATGAGATTAACACATTCATCAACTGTAAAAGTACATTTTGTATATATCTCCTACAATGTCCCTGCAGACTTCAATATGTGGGGATGACAGGGAGACCCCTTAAACATAGATTAGCTGAACATATCTACAATATAAAAAGGGGTCTAGAGACACACAGTGTCTCCAATAATTTCAAATTAGTCCACAACCAAAATCCTGAAGGATTGATCTTTAAAGGGAATGATTGCCCCAAGCCCAATTGGAGGGGAGGTGACAGGCTAAATAGTGTGTCCAAGAAAGAGAGTTTTTGGATTGACACCCTAAAAACTCTGACACCTAATGGTTTGAACATAGAGTTTGACCTAGCTTCATTCTTGAAAGCATAGTATCAATTTTAAGTATTTCATAAGTTACAATGTTTTATTATATCATTCTACATATTGCCTCATTATATCTGTATGTTACACTTTGCCTTGGTATATCTGTCTGTTTGCCACATAACCATTATGCCTCTGAATCCCAGGGTAAGAATTATCCTCAGACACATATTGGAACGTGACAAACAGGATTTTCTGTATAAGATTAGTCAACATACAACTGCACCACAAGAGGTTAATCATCTCCTTGGGGGTATAAATTGTGAGATCGGAAGCAGCTCCACATTCCTTTGAGAAAGTGATGTCCTCATGTCACAAAACGTGTTAGGGTGGGAGGAGCTTGGATGAGCTGTCGGCAGGGGACTCCTAGAGACTCAGGAGACGCGCAGTGTATGACGCCAGCTGCTGTGTACCGGAACACAGCCTAAAGAGTGGGGAACACAAGCGTGTTAGACCGGCTGGAGAGAAGCAGTGAGAGTGCTTATCTCAAACCAGAGAAGTCAGGGGAGTTCCCAGCAAGTTGCGGACGGCATCCATATGATGTTTTAAAGTACATGTCCACATGTGAGTACATGTAAGTGTAATTTTAGGCTTGTTGTAGCCATTTTTTTTAATAAATCTGTGTAGTTCCTGCTACTCTCCACACTCTCTCTCTTTGGGGTTCCACGTGATCTGGGAGATCCTTGAACCACGGAGCCACAGTGATTGAGAAAGTATTCGGGGGATTCGTGATACCAGTGGATGCGAGAGGGGATCAAGCACAGATTGTCTCAACTGTAATCAACAAGAATTATTCTTGTAAGTAGGCATTTCCTATTGTCTAAAGGGAGGCTTTTAAGATCAGGAGTACTGCGCAATGGGGTGCCTTTTTTATCCTTTCTAGGTGAAAAGCTGTAGCAGTGAGGAATATCTCCCTTCATTATCTTCATGAGTTGAAAATTCGGGGAGAATCTTAAGAGACTGTTTCTGTTTCCTATGGACATAGTGACAATTTGAGCGCCAGGTATCCCTTTATCCATATCATACATCTGTATGTGGGTTGGAGGTAACCTGAATTGTGGGAAGCCTTTGGCAGCTCCGTCCTTTTGTTAGCACAATTGGTTTTCAGCATTTGTTGTTTAATTTTTTGCACAAGATCACAATATATGTTGCACGTATAATGCACATCACAAGGTCAAGCGCTGTTTAGATAGGGTTTTTCAGTCAATTTTATTATTCCTCCCAGGGTATGACAACAATTCTCGTTATTGTTGCCCGTTTTAAGAAACAGGCTCATTTCATACCCCTTTAAAAGCTTCCCTATTTTTCTGAACTGATGGACATCATCAGCAAAGAGTTATTTCATCTGCATGGACTGCCTTTACAGATCGTCTCAGATAGAGGGTCCCAGTTCATTTTGAAAGGAGCAATCGAATAGGCAAACTGAGCGTACCAACTAATCCTTGGAGCAATGCCTCAGATGTTACATTAATGAACATCAGAATGATTGTGAAAAACTCCTACCGCTGGTAGAATTTGTACGCAACAGAATCTCATGAATCTCTGGGCTGTTCTCCATTTTTTGCAGTATGGGGTTATCATCCCGCACCCTTCCCATTAATTCTTCTGCAAAAGGTGTTCCAGCGGCCGATACCAGGGCACAATCATCTACTGAGAAACAAAAAAAGTCAGCAGATAAACATCGGAGGCCATCACACCCAAACTCCATCGGGGATAAAGTATGGCTCTCAACGCGGAACATCCGTCTACGCCAACATTCTGATAAACTCGGACCACGATTCATTGTTCCCTACAAAATCATCCGGAAGATCAATGAAGTCTCTTATAAACTGGAGTTCCCATCTTCATTAAAGATTCCCCCCATGTTCCATGTATCCCTTCTGATACCTGCGGTGAAAAATCGCTTTTCCCTCCTCCTAATCCGGTAACCATTAAGGGTCAAATTGAGTATGAGGTACAACAGATAATTGACTCTCGTATCTCCAGGGGATCAATTCAGTATCTGGTGGACTGGAAGGGGTATGGTCCTGAGGAAAGGAGCTGGGTGAAGTCTAAAGATCTTTATGCCCAGCCCTAGTCAAGACGTTCCACCGTTGTCAGCCAGAAAAAATAGGACCTGGTCGCCCCAGAGTTTGACCCTTAAGGGGTGATACTATAAGGGATGTGTCTGAACATTCAGGATGAATGCTGACAGAAAGGGACATCATCTGGGCTGAAGCCACCATGGCCATTTTGCTTCCTGGCAAATCCTGCCCTTACTCCCATAACAGGAAATCAGCCTCTCTTTGGTTATCATTGCCAGCAGCTGACTATGGCCTTTAAAAGGCCGGCAGTTGCTCTTAGCCTTTGCTCGTGCAAAGTACTGGTTACCCTGTCTTGTCTGAGCTCTCCCTTACCTTTGTTTTGCCTGCTGCCTGTCTTGACCTTGGAATTAAATCTGACTTCCCCTTGCCTTCCAGCCTACCTCGACCTCGGAACTGGACCTGACTACCCTTTGCCTGTCGCCTGCCTTGACCTCGGAACCGTACCTGATTACCCTTTGCCTGCTGCCTGCCTTGACCACGGAAATGGACCTGACTACCCCTGAATCCCAGGCCTCTGATCCCATGCCATTGCTAGTGTATTACTCCCTTCCTCTGCCCTGCGGGTCTGTATCCTGTCTTGCAGTCAACAACGTTACATTATACACACTTTACCAGGATCATATATTGGGCATAACAAGATAATGAAATAAATTGCGATTTATTCACAGAAACAGGCATACACCTAATGATACACAAAATACAGACGGAAAGACACACTTACTTGGGGACTGGGGTAAAGAACTAGGCTTTACTAGCTGCTGTGCACTCTTAACAAGAGTTTTTCCTTGACCGGGACTTAGCTCCAAACGTCCTGGAACTAAAATTGGCTTGAAATCCCAACCGCTACCGCTATGTTCCTTTCTGAGAATTTGGATGCAAAAAATGCTGGACTTAGAATATTTTCCAGGCACTTTTCTGAAGCTGGTGCTCTGCTATTCACACAAGAGTACTTTCAAAAAGCCCACCCGTGGTTCTGGCACTCAGAATCTCTCCAATGATTGGTTTAAGGGTTTCTTATAGTATTTTGGAGTTCATTCACAAAATACTACCGCTAATCAAAGCGTGGGAACTTTCTTAACAGCCAATCAGAGCCATGACGGCCTGGCAAGCCGGGAAAGCGGGGAATCTGAATCTGCCAAGGGAAGTGTGAACGTTTGCCACCTTAGACCCTTGCACTTCAGATGCCACCCGCTGGGTCAGGCTCCACCAAGTTTGGTAGGACAAACGACAGCCAGGACAACTACCGTTCATCCCAGGACATAGGTACTTGAGCCTTTCCCTGTTACCCAAATGGTCTTCACACCCCTGGCATCCTCTGGTTGCTTTCATCTTCAATGTTCAGTAGACTTACTGACACCAATGTGGTTGCCTGATAGTTAGTTGTCACGGTAACTTGTGAAGGGTTATAATATACACACAATCTCTGGGTTGAATTGAACACGACTTAGATATAATAAATATAGTTTATTCCTTAAAGAAGTTGAACACACAAGATTGCACAGATAACATACAAGAATATAACACTTACATAGAGTTTGGGCAATGAAGCAATCAGGTACAGGATTGGCAATTCATTCAGGCATCAGGTATCAAGTAGATGTAGTAACGAAGACACTGAGTATAGGGCTTACACTGGTTTATATGGGATTCCAGCCCTATACCCTAGCATTGGGTGCCAGGCATTGGTTAACAATTACCTTCACCCAATCCCTCTGTGCCAGCAAACGTGTGACGCATTGTTGGACCATGCCCCCAGCTAGTTGGCAGATGCGCACATTTTCCACCTGGGGTCTCATTTCACTAGCCCCACACTAAAGGAAAGGTGCCTGACAGTCTACCAGACTTGTATCTGGTCAGGAAATCCTTTGTCTGTAAGTGTGAATTACAACACCTATAGATTACTCAAGCTCTGCATTTCTCTGCCCTAGTGTACACAATCTGAGTGGTGAAGCTTTTGATCAGGAGGTCTGTTGTAGACAACTGGTCGCCCCCTTGAGCATTAACATTTAGCAGAGCCAGTATCTTTCACGGGCTTTTATACCAGACCCAAAATACAGTACAATTCTTAATATCTAAATATATTAAAATAATCCGTTCAGCTGGGCAGAGCGAGTTGAAACTTGCCAGACCCTCATGCCGGAAGGGACTCTCCATAGTGGCCAAGTTTCAGATCGCTGCAACCCACCGGACCGGAGTTACACAAATGCAGTTTTAAAAGCACATTTACAAAAGAGGCTTTTTTCTGCCATGCAAGTCAATGGCAGAAACCCAAACTTTACAATTACCCTGACTCTTTTCTGTTGCTTCGAGAGGGTCGGTATTTGCCATGCAGTCATGCTGGAACTATGACTACTACTACTAGGTTGAAAAGAACTGAAGTTATGGGTTCCAGGTTTCTGCTCATTCTGACTTAGCCGTTTTTACCTCGCGGCTTTAACTCCACCATTAGAGTCAATGGTGCGACCCTCGTAGCGAGCGCGACCCTTAACTGGGGTCATTGATTGTCTGACCCGGTTGTGGTCGAGTGTGGGGATTCCTAGGGTCTAGGGGCAAAAATAATTTTATTCCGGGGTGCCCTAGAACCTAAGTTTCCCATGCCAATTGAACCTGAACTTAACCGGGGAGTGATCAAAGCTCTCTTCAAGATAATGTTTCCGCTTTTGCGGTCTGCAGTTTGGATGGCTGTCAGCCGTTCCTGGAGGTCTGAGTTGAGGAATCCCCATTGAAATGCATTGCTCCATTCACTTTCAATGGGGAACCGCCGCTCCTCCTCTCGGGCGCCACCTGCAGGTCTTCTACGAGAACAGGCCCAAATCACCGGAATCCCCATAGGATTACATGGAGCTGCAATGGCGACCTATGGAGAGACTGCAAAATGGAGCCTGCAAAGGCGGGAAATAGTAACAAAGGGCTATAATCACTAAACTAACATTAACCCTTTCCCTCAAGACTGGATCCCCGTGTGAGTGTTGGTGCAGACACTGGAATGGGGAAAACACATATTCACACACCAGTCTTAACAATGGTTCCTAAAATCCCAGCTCAATTACCGTGCACAACAGTATATAACACTATAAAACACAATGTTAATAAAATATACTTTATATGTCCCAAGTCTCTGGGTATGGGGAATAGATGAGAAAGCTGAACTTTATTTTCTACTAACTTTTATTCCTCACACTATCTCTGAGACTTGGACTTGTCTCTAAGAGTCCCCTCACAACCTTATAATTATGGTTGAAGTTCCCATGAACCCCAATACAGGTTCTGGGCAACCTGGACATTAACTGGCTATCCCCCTTAACCTAGGGACCCCTCATAGTTACAGGGACACTTTGCATCTATTTCCGCATTTAACTTTCTGGGCTGTGCTGAAGCAGGAAAATGTAGCAGTCAGTCGCACAAGCGTTTTCAAGGGGAGATATTATCGGGACAATATGCCTACATGTATCCGAGGACCAATCATGATTCTCGGGTACATTTCTAGGGGAACCAACATCTCCGGACTCCAACTACCTTGGCACATACTGACAACAATATCTCCACAAACCCCCCCTTGAAACTCATACCCTAGCAATTCCTGCTTGCTGGCAGCCCTGGAAAGATAAAAACGCAAAAAAAATCTGTATTGTTGCAAAATACACAATACACATGTATAGTTGCTGGGCTCAAGAGCTGACACTTCTTGAACCTTTACACATGGATCAAGGGTAACCATTCATGGGCTTTACATTTATTGAGAGCCTGGTTTACCCCTACCATCACACCTGCAATCTCCCACAACTGAACCCCCCACAATTTGAAAAATTTAATTAGTCTATATTAGGTGAAGGGGTCAATGTCACGTGAGACCAGGCAAAATACACCTTTATAACAGATCATATCATTGAGCAAAGCCAATAAGTAAAATAAATTGTAATTTATTCCATAGAAACAGGCAAACACACATTGAATTACAATTGACAGAAAAAGATACACTTACTTGGGTCTGGAGTTGACAAACTGACTTTCCTAGTTGAAATAAAGTCTTTAAAACAGTCCTGTGCTGAAGTGGGGACTTAGAAAACATTCTGGTTTAAAAATTCCTCCAGCCTTTTTCCTTGCAATAGTAGCAAAGCGTCTTTGTGCCCGGCATGATCCGTTCTTGCCCTTATGGCAAATTGGACTTCAGGAATCTTGGCACAACATAGAACCACAAAGGAACACATGGAACACCCAAGAAAGAACAACAGCAGAGAGAGTTCTGGGAGGGCGACTAGCTGTCATACACTTCGGGACAGGCAGTCCCACAGCTTCCCCTCCAACCAGTGGCATGGGAATTTCATCCCTGACCACTCACACACTTTGCCAGGTTTGCGAAAGCTGGCAACTCTGGCTTTAGAACAGTGAGAGAGCATGCGCACAAAACGCCATCTTGCCCACTCTCTATTCAAAACCCCCCACCGGCTCAATGCCACTAAGTCTGGGCAAGGCAACACAGCCCTGTCACGGTGGACACAGAACTTATCAACACATTTATATTTCTGGGTACTCTATTGAACATAACTAGGAGCAAAATAAATTGTGATTTATTTCCTGGGTTGACAAACACACGACATCTGCAGAATACACTTAAAACAACACTTACTAGGATAAGGGAACAAAATAGATTGTCCTTTGCATGAAAGCGCAAGAAATGCAGTCTTGGTTTAAAGGTCCCGTGGCTAGATCGCAACTTGCTGACCTAATAACTCAGCCACCTCAAAGAATTTCAAAGAGATTCGTTAGAATTAGTTCGGGAGTCACCAGGGCTAACGAATTCCGACGTTTGGGGTAAATCCATAGTTGCATTGTTATTAACCCCTTGCCTTCTGGAACAGATGCCGCTGTGCTCTTGCGTAAAACCTAGTCACATCAGGGATCATAGGAATCCGAATCACAGGGATCACCAATCACCTCGGGGACAGCTCGGTAGGCGCAATTATAGATGATTCCTGCCTACCTTTAACATGAGCACCCAATCCCCGTTGTGAGAATATTTAACCCACCAATAGCCTCGTTGCCTGCAGTTTGCAAAACCGGGCAAAAAGGCTTCCCGGTTTCAAAAGCGCATGTGTCAGCTTGACACCCGGGCAACTTAGCCCGGGTACACCCTCTTTCTGGTGCCTCTTAGTCTGAGGTTTGGTGCGAAGGTCTCAATGGCCCGGGATCTACGACTTCTTAGAAATCCGACCATGTATACATTAGGGTGCTCTGCGGGCTTTCATCCCTGTCACTTCTTTAGACTGTGGGGAGCCTGGTCAGCGGAATCCCTTTGAAGTGTCAGGAATAAAATACCCACAACTCATTCACCCCGAACCTATTTACAGGTCAAAGGAATTTTTTCCCGGGCTAATAGAAACAGTCCTGCCCATACATTTAAAATACACAGTTTACACACTTTAATAAAACCTTATGTTCTGGGTGTATTTTTACTGTAATTCTTTCATGTAAGGTGATGTTGTGTTTTATTACATACTAGCTGAGAGACCCGGCGTTGCCCATGAGTTAAATTTCTCGCTAGGAAAAGGTGGGGGGAGGCACAGTGGACAGGAGATGGGGAGGGGGGAGGGACAGTGGACAGGAGGAGGGGAGGGATGGGGACAGTGGACAGGAGGGGACGGGGACAGTGGACAGGAGGGGACAGGGACAGTGGAAAGGAGGGGACGGGGACAGTGGACAGGAGGGGACGGGGACAGTGGACAGGAGGGGACGGGGACAGTGGACAGGAGGGGGATTGGTAACTATGCTGTATGTATGTATGTATGTATGTATGTATGTATGTATGTATGTATATATATATATATATATATTTTTTTTTTTTTAAATATATATATACTTAAACAAACTATACCAACAGTGCGAACACTGCGCAACCAAATAACTTTTATCTCTGTCCGGGCTCCCAATCATGGTGCGGCCTGTAGATCCTGGTGTGCTAGCACAATTGCTCATAAACTGTGTGTTGCAGGCCTGGTGCTTCACAAAGATCAAACTGTGATGGCAATCTCTCCTCCTCTCTCCTCCTGTGCTGATAGCAGACACAGGGGGTAGGAACGGATTTTGAAGACAAACATAAAAATCCAGTGACACATTATCCAGTGTCTCATAAAATGAAAAAATAAATTCCTTCCTGACTCCAATATTGGCAATCAGATTACTCGCTGGATCAACATCCTTCCCATGTTTACTTATTTGGTATATCCCTGTATACCTTTCCTTTCTAAAAAAAAAAAAAAGTCCAGATTTTTTTTTAACATATCTAATATATCTGCCATCACAGTATCCATGGGTAATGAATTCCACATTTAACTGCCCTTACTGTAAAGAACCCTTTCCTTTGTTGCTGGTGAAATCTCCTTTCCTCCAACCTTAAGGGATGGCCCGAGTCCTTTGTACTGCCCGTGGGATGAATGGTTCTTTTGAAAGCTCCCTGTATTGTCCCTGAATATATTTGTATATAGTTATCATATCCCCTCTTAGACGCCTCTTTTCTAATGTAAATAAATCTAATTTAGCTAGCCTCTCCTCACAAGTTACATTGTCCATCCCCTTTATTCATTTGGTGGCTCTTCTCTGCACTCTCTAAACTGTATTCAAGGTGATCTCACTAATGCTTTATATAGTGGCATACTTGTGCTTTCGTCTCTTCCATCGACCCGTTTAATTTAAGATAAGATTTCGATATAGTAAAAAAAAAATCAAAAACCTACAGCGCAGGAATAATTATTACTGCCACAGAGATGGCAAAGTGACGCTACAGGTTGTCAGACAGTGTTTGTTACCGTGGCAACCAATTTATTTTCATTTTAAATATTTCATTTATCTGAAATGGCTCCAGCAGATTGTCTGGAGATTTAGTACACGGTGCAGAATAACATTTCATGTTTTGTATGAAGACCGGTGTTTCGTCACTTGTATTGTATGTCTTTATTTATATCGCGCCATAAATATACATAGCGCTTCACAGTAGTAATACACGTGGTAATCATATAAATAACAGATAACAAATAATACAAATAACAGATCATGGGAATAAGTGCTTCAGACATAAGAATAACATTAAGGAAGAGGAGTCCCTGCCCCAAGGAGCTTACAATCTAATTGGTAGGTAGGGAGAACGTACAGAGACAGTAGGAGGGAGTTCTGGTAAGTGCGTCTGCAGGGGGCCAAGCTTTATGTAACGTGTGTTCAGAATATCCACAGTGCTATTCATATGCTTCTTAAAGCAAATGTGTCTTAAGGTGGGTCTTAAAGGTGGATAGAGAGGGTGCTAGTCGGGTATTGAGGGAAGGGCATTCCAGAGGTGTGGGGCAGTCAGTGAGAAAGGTTTAAGGCGGGAGAGGGCTTTAGATACAAAGGGGGTAGAAAGAAGACATCCTTGAGAAGAACGCAAGAGTCGGGATGGTGCATAGCGAGAAATTAGGGCTGAGATGTAAGGAGGGGCAGAAGAGTGTAAAGCTTTAAAAGCGAGGAGGAGAATTGAGTGTGAGATGCGGGATTTGATCGGAAGCCAGGAGAGGGATTTCAGGAGGGGAGATGCTGAGACAGATTTAGGAAAGAGTAGAGTGATTCTGGCAGCAGCGTTTAGGATAGATTGTAGGGGAGACAGGTGAGAGACAGGGAGGCCGGACAGCAGGAGGTTGCAGTAATCGAGACGGGAGAGAATGAGGGCCTGAGTCAGAGTTTTAGCAGTCGAGCAACAGAGGAAAGGGCGTATCTTTGTGATATTGCGGAGGAAAAAGCGACAAGTTTTAGAAACGTTTTGAATGTGAGAGGAGAATGTGAGAGAGGAATCGAGTGTGACCCCTAAGCAGCGTGCTTGGGCTAATGGGTGAATGATCGTATTTCCAACAGTAATGTGTAAGGAGGTAGTAGGGCCAGGTTTGGGAGGAAGTACTGTATAAGGAGCTCTGTTTTTGCCATGTTAAGTTTCAGTCGGTGGATGGCCATCCAGGATGATATTCCAGAGAGACATTCAGAAACTTTGATCTGTATAGCAGGTGTAAGGTCAGGGGTTGAAAGGTAAATTTGTGTGTCGTCAGCATAGAGGTGACATTTAAACCCAAAAGATGTGATTAGGTCACCTAGAGAGAGTGTGTAAGGAGAAAAGAGAAGGGTTCCCAGGACAGAGCCCTGGGGTACCCCCACAGAGAGATCGATAGAGGAGGAGGAGGTGTTAGCAAAAGAGACACTGAAAGTACGATGGGAGAGGTAGGATGAGATCCAGGATAGAGCTTTGTTCCGAATACCAAGAGTATGGAGAATGTGAAGGAGAAGAGGGTGGTCCACGGTGTCAAATGCTGCAGAGAGGTCGAGTAATATGAGCAGAGTGTAATGACCTCTGTCTTTAACAGCATGGGGGTCGTCAGTTATTTTAGTGAGGGCTGTTTCAGTGGAGTGAGCAGTACGGAAGCCAGATTGTAGAGGGTCTAGGAGAGAATAGGTGTTGATAAATTGTAGCAATCGAGAGAATACAAGACGTTCAAGGAGTTTGGAGGCAAAAGGCAGGAGGGAGACAGGTCGATAGTTAGAAGGACAGGTAGGGTCAAGCTTGCTGTTTTTGAGCAATGGTATAACGGTTGCATGCTTGAAGGAGGATGGAAAAGTACCAGAGTAGAGGGAAGAAAAACTAAAAAAAAAAAAAAAAAACAATTCCAAGATGGCGGCTGCACCGTTTGGGTTGGAACTTCTGGCAGATCTACGTTAGGGCGGCAGAAAGTTACCCCCAAAGTTTCATCACAATCGGTCAAGGCATTCGGGCTGTGGAGAGAGAACACGCAGACGCAAACAGACAGACAGACACCCAAAGGGGCCACAAAGTGTAACTGAAGTCTTCACTCTCCTCACACCCTTCCCTCACTCACCTCACGTACTTCCCTCACTCACTAGCTCACCCACTTCCCTCACTCACTGGCTCACCTTGCTCACTCACTCACTTCCCTCACCTCACTCACTCACTCACTTCCCTTGCTCGCTCATCCAAATATGATCTGTATTTACACACTGCACACTAGAGGGCAGACTCCTGCAGCACAACAAAGAGCAGAGACACAGCGAGCACACATACACAGACACACACACAGACAGCGAGCATTCACACACACACACACACACACACACACACACACACACACACACACACACACACACACACACACACACACACACACACACACACACACACACACACACACAACACCACACACCAACACACACACACACACACACACACACACACACACACACACACACACACACACACACACACACACACACACACACACAGTGAGCACTCACACACACAGAGTGAGCATACATACATGTATGCAAAAGAGCTGTCTCAGTGGTTCTTTGTTAGGTCTTGTCCTTGTATGGTCTTGTTGTTATGATTTATGGTCTTGTTATTGTAGGTTTTCTTGGACACATCAGCATTTGAAGGGAATTCCTCGGTGCCATCTTCCTTACTTGAAGGGAGGGGTAGCTGCGGTAGCCATTTTGAGTAAGGAATCATAGCAAGGTACACATTACAGAGAAAGAAGAAATAGACATTTTATCCAATCCATCACACAGTGATCGACAAATCACCCAAAAATCTACTCGCCCAACCGAAAAATCTACTCGCCACCTAGTCCCGCACCCAACCCTGCCCCTAGTCCCGCCCCCAACCTTAGTCCCGCCCCCAACCTCGCTTTAAAATAAAATATATAAATAAAATACATTTAATAAATTCCTAGTCAGAACAACATTCATTTTTGACATAAATGTATTTATTGTATTACATTATACTACAATTCGTCCTGGTTATGTGTGTGTGTGTGTGTGTAAATGTCGGATCTAGAAATAAAAGCCAGGTGTGAATGACTAGTTTCCTGAACCCTTTAACCAGTGTCTGGACGTCCCTGCTTCACAATATCTAAAGCAGCAATCCCACCTGGGATCTTACCTGATCCGCAGTCCCTCAATGTCCAGGTTCCCTCATTCACCCAATGTTATACATTGGTGGGGAGGTGTTCCTTACCTGTCTTCTGTGTTAGGGGAGGGGTTCCGATGTCTTCCATGTGAAGCTTGAGTCAGATCTAGAAGAAAGCAGTATAGGTTATTTTGGTGTAGTATAGGGCAGTTACGATATATAGGATAAATAAGAGATCCAGAGTGTGAGAGTGTGGGGGAGAGAGAGAGAGA
>WSYH01002970.1:0-74956 GCA_036426205.1 Ascaphus truei
GTGTGACATTTCATATACATTTGTGTAGCTGCTGGTTTGTTGGTTTATATTTACAATTGTTGCTGGATTTATTGTAACATGCAATGTGGTGATTTTAAGATTAAGAATTCATGTTTTGATTTATGCATATTTTATGTGTTTCATAATGGGCAAATAATCTATGATCCATATCTGGATAATAGTTATTTTGCACATTATTTTACTGTATGTGTTGTGGGGGGGTGGGGGCTATTGATGTATTTAATGTATAGGTCCGGTTTATATTTTTTACATACAGGGTTGGTTCCTTTTGGTTTGTGGGGGACCTCTGGAGACCACCTGCGGTATCCTCTGGCTTCTCACGGGTACCAGGCTGCCGGGTCCACGGGGGACACCCGTGGGAACCACAAGAGTCCCCTCAGATACCTGTGGGTCTTACCTGGTGCCCCCCAGACATCCGTGGGCCTACTGTGGAGACCCCATTGTGGCCCACGGTGACCCGCAGAGACCACCTGGTGGACCATGGTGCCTGGCGGGACCCACCAACAGGCCTCCAGACCCTGTGTGAAACATGATGCTGGGAACCTGTAGGTCTGTGAGGTGACCCGTCAGGCCCACCGGGGACTCCCGTGGGCCTGGGGTATGAACCCTGTATGTAAAATAATAAATCATGTATTTATGGGGGGGCACAGGGGGTGGGTTATGTATTTAATAAATAGAATGATGTTTATTGTGGGGCTGTGTATTGTTTTTATTGTGAGTACTGGGGGTGGGGGAAGGGGGAAATGGCCCCAAGTGTATGTGGGTAGGCCTCCCGGCTGGGTAGTGGGTGAGGATGGTTAGGCCTCACGGGGTGGGGGGTTAGTGGGGGAGGGTATGTAGGCCTCCTGAGTGGTGGGTGAGGGTGGGTTAACCCCTTAATGACTGTAGCGGGTAATAACCGCTATGGTGATTAAGGAGTTAGGGGACATTACATTGGATGTTTTTATTCTTGTGTGTGTTTTGCAGCATTGGAGGGGGCATGGGCAGGATGAAGATGAGAATGAAGACGGCCTTTATCGTGGGTGCCTGTAAAAGGTAAGTGTAATATGTTTTTACTGTATTTATTGAAAGTTATATGTCTTTAAAATGGGCAAATGCATTATTATCCATATGTGGAAAATAGTAATTTTGCCCACTACTGTATTGTATGTGTTAGGGGGGTGTATTTAGTTATAAATATTGTTTATTGTTTTTGGAGGCGCAACATTGGTACCGCAGGCCCGTGGGTACCCCGGGACTCCCACGGGGACCCCCGAACAGCCGCGGGGACCCCCGGAGTCCCGCGGGGATCCCCGCACCCCCGTGGGAACCCCCGCTTGGTGAGCCGGGGACCCCGTGGGGTCAGCTAGGGACACTCGCGTGACCTCGGGGACCCCCGCGGGGTCAGCCGGGGACACCCGCCGGCCTGTTGTATGGGTTTTGCGCATGCAAAAATGTAAAGCAATAATTTTTTCTAAGTACAGCTTTTTTTGCGTCTACCTTGAGCTGACGTGTTCTGATCAACGCAACTTTCGCGTACGCTAAGATTGCGTTGCTTAGTGCATCCTGCTGAAGGGCAGAATTTAACGCAAACAGGGTAACGAACGAGCAAAGTTGGACTTAGAAAAATTTCCTGAAAAAAGTCAGTTTTAGATCGCAAAGTGCCTGTTTGCGTTGCTTAGTGCATTGGGTTCAGCGCAACATCACGTTCTAAGAACCCTTTGCGCTCTAAAAGTGACTTAACGGAGCTTAGTGCATGACCCCCTTAGTATTTCTTTAGTGTCAATCGACCAAGGAGATGTGTCACTTTAGAATGAATTCATTATAAATAAATAAGGTCAATTAAAGTTTTGAGGTTGTATTCGTGTTAATAGATACACCAATAAACGAGTTTCAATAATTCTGTGTGCTAAAGAGCCAATTTCATATAGATAGTGAGATCAAATATTTATATTTATATTAAGTGAGCTTTTTAAGTGATAAATACAGTTAGACTATAGTTATAGTTAATATACTTACTATCTTCATGCCGCAAATCAATGACAGATCAATACCTTCAGCTGATTCCTGACACTGGGATCTAATTGTGCAATTCGCCTTCACCAGGTATGCCCTTGGTGCGGCAACGTCCTTTTAACCGAAAAAACAGATTTACTCAGTGGCCTTAAGCAGTGAATATTTTGGTATGTCCCTTGATGTGCAAGTTCTGTTTAAAAGATTTACCCAGTGGCCTTAAGCAGTGAATATTTTGGTATGTCCCTTGATGTGCAAGTCCTGTTTAAAAGATTTACCCAGTGGCCTTAAGCAGTGAATATTTTGGTATGTTTGAATATCAAAAGGTTTTTTTTCCCCTCTTAACTCTGTGCTGTTAATTGACCAACTGGAACAAGCTGATTGATTGGGGAGGGGGAGGGTCATGTGACTGTTTTAGCTGTATAAATCAAACACCTCTCCTGCAATTTGCAGGAACTGCAATTGGCATTAGACAGTGAGGCATTTAAAGTGAGCTTTTTAAGTGATAAATACAGTTAGACTACAGTGAGCTTTTTGGAAAGAACTAACCAGTCCTTGAACATTTAGCGTGATTTAAAATGTCAGTTATTTACGGCTAGAAAAATCCAATGATATATGAAACAAATAAAATGATAACTATTTTTATACAGCTAAAAAACAAACAGTCTCAAGTTTCGAAGCCCCCATATATGCTATTCAGTTGAAGATGAACTGTAGGATCAGCCAACCTACAGAGAGCTGGTTATCGTTATCATTAATGAGTAGTGTTTGAGGGGGTTGATTATCACTTTCGTGAATATGCCCCTTGAATGTGCTGTAATGTTGCAGGTTAAATCTCATGCTCAACATAAGATAGACATGGCGGTTTTTTAAGCCCTGATGAGCAAATAGACCCATTTGTAGCTCACCTTGGGCCTATTTATGTATTTAATAATGTGAGAGTACACACAGCTCCAAAGACCCAGATAAATTGACACGTTTTCTTACTTTGCCACCATTAGCATGCAAAGTTCATGAAAGTGCCAGGAACACTGAATTAAAATGTCCATGACAAAAAATACCTGATGTTGGAGCCCCCCGTAAACAGCACGGGCTTACATATCTTTCCTCCTAACTGTGGAAATCCTGTTCAGGGCAGGCGCCAGTATAAATCATGGGTTCTTCTCCCCGCTGCAAACCCCTGCCCTTATGATAGATGTGCAGGCCCCTGGATCGCTGCAGCGCATGAGACGAGTGTAATCCTGCTGCATTATATATTTGGGGCTGACTCTAGTTATAGCCATTCCTGTTAGTACAGTATTAATTTGAAGCGAGTTCTATTTCGAGTCTAATCCTGGGAGTTGGAGGAGAGGAGTAGGCGAGCTCCTGTTCCTGGGAGCAGGAGAGAGAGAGAACTCTGGCCGTATTTGGTAGTGAGTAGAGCTTTCCGGCCGGTGGACGAATGCTGAGTGGTGATGGTGAGGAACTACACCCCCCCTAGGAATCCCCCTCTGAGTGGGCATTGGGGATTGAGGCCCCTCACAGACCATCCTGTCAGATGCATTTTGAGGAAGATATGAGTGAGGAAGGCCTTTCGAAGACGCCTTTGGTATTGCTTGGTTTGCTTCTACGGCTGGTGCTGCCAAGGCTGCTGTTTGCGAGCTAGAGAATAATATACCTGCTGATTTTATAACCAGAATTGAACTGATGGTGGAATTCCGGAGCATCACCCTGGACCAGGTTATTCTTCCTATAGGGTCCTACCCCTATCCCTGGGAAGTTATAGAGGATGGAATCACTGCAAACGAAGGACACCACTAAATAATGAGTCCACTACCCCAGAAATTCTGGTCCTGTGTCCCCCACTCTATCGCGGCATCTCATGCCCTCTTTACCACCGGCAGGTACGCACCACTCAAGCACGTGTAGCCAGCCTCACACACCCTAGATGCCTGTGTTTTGGGGGGGGGAATCTGGTTACTGGTTATATTAATTACCAAATAATCATTGTCTGACTATGCAAAAATGTAAAATGCGAACGTAAGCTGCCAATATATTTAGTAGCAATTAGGTTTCCGTTATTTTTACATTTTTGAACATAGGGAAATCCGGGTGAGGACACAATATAAAATAACTGTATGTCTTGCACAGCTCAAGCGTTGGACCGGAACACTCATTACTGGGCTAGGGACAGCCAGGTCCTGTGTTTACCACTAGGCAACGTTCGGCGGTTCCCTTGGTGCACATTTTGGGGAATATTGTAGCAGCGGAAGCAAGAGGATGCGGTCGGGAGCATAGAAGAAACAGCGGGTACTTTTGAGAGGAGGAGGATGGTAACAGAGCAGCCGTGGCAGAGGAGGAAAGACATTAGGCTGCGGTGGGAAAGGAGGACTTAAGAACCCATGTGAGTGGAGCCGGGCATCACAGAAGTATAGCCAGCGGGGGCACTCCCCAGTGGTTCAACTCTGACGTCTCACTTCTTCCGAGTCTGCCTGCTACTACATACAACTTACAACGCACTTCTCCCACCCGTCCCCCGTGCTGTCCTGGCTCTTCTCTGTGGTCCGTGATCTCTTCTGCCCTCCACCCAGCTCAGCCTCCTCTGCCTCCCTTTTTTCTGCTCTAGCACTCTGTTTTCTTCTGCTGCCGCGCCTGACGCACTTTGTCCTCTCCTCTCGCCACCAGAAGTCCTCCGTCTCTGTCCCTTCTCCTGTGCCGCTCCCCGCCGTCCTCCTCTGTCTGCCCTGCTCCCTAATGCAGGTAGTGAGAGGAGGAGAAGTGGAAGGGAATTATAGAGGAAGGAGGAGGAAGCGGTGATAGATATACAGGATTGGCTGGTAGAGGAGAGGGAGAAATAAGGAGGGGTGAGTAATAAGGTGGTGAGACACATAATAGTAGAAAGAGGGGGATGAGAGGAAGAATAGAAGGATGGGTGGTGAGAGGAAAGGATGAGGGTTATTCCTTAGGAGTAGGGTTGGAGAGAGGATTGGGAGGGTTGTGAGACGAGAGAAAAGAGGAGTGGGTGAGAGAAAAGTGGGGCTATACTATACTACATTTAAAAAACAATTCTGCAAGTTCAGGGGGGACAGGGGGCACAGGGTGCCGACATACCCTTGCAACCGCCCTAGGAAAAGGGCATATTGCTATAACTGTTCGCTGATAATCAGCTATTCTTTATGTATGTATGTCTTTTGATATAGCGCCATTAATGTACATAGTGCTTCCAGAGTAATACACTTGATATTAAGATAAAAACAAATATACAATAACAGATCATGGAATAAGTGCATCAGATATAAAATAACCTTATGGAAGAGGAGTCCCCTGCTCCGAAGAGTTTTACAATCTATTCGTAATGGGAGAACATACAGAGACCGGCGGAGGCATTCCTGGGACGTACGTCTCAGGGGGGCCAAGCTTTATGCATCATGTATAGCAGTGGGTGCGCAAACTTTGGGGATGTAGGGGGGGGGGGGGGCGCTGGCTTCTTGCGGGAAACCCTTGGGGCTGGCGGAGCTGTTGGTCAAACGGGCGGCCAGAAGCCCGTGCTGCAGCGTTTCTATGTGTCTTTGTCTTGCAGAGGGGGCGGGCTCTCTCTGCGACACAGACAGCCCTTCCTTCTCTTCCTGTCTGCTTTCCCCTCACCAGGTTTTTCAGCAGCATGGGGGTTGGGGATCGGAGCATGTCGTCCCGCCCCCCCCAGGAAAAGTGTGTGTTGTATTGAATTGGAGTTTGTTTGTTGTGTTTGTGTGATTGATTTGTGTGTGTGTGGATTGATTTTGTGTTGTTGTGGTTGATTTTTGTGTGTGTGTGGATTGATTTTTTGTTGGGGGGGCTTGTGGTGTGTGGTGGGGGATTATATGTGTGGGTGGGGTGGGGCGTGTGGTGTGGTGGTTGCGGGGTTTTTAAGTTTTATACGTACAACTTTTGGGTTTACCCTTATCTTAATACCAATTATTGAAGTATTTTTTTCTTTTTTTTTGGTCTTATTGTCTTTTTTGTGTGTTCCTGTTTTTGTTTTTTTCGTTGGGGCTTGTGTTGTGGGGGGGGGCTTAGTGTTTGTGGGGTGTCGTGTGTGTGTGGGGCGGGGCTTGTGTGTTGGGGTGGGGCTTGTTGTGTGGGGGGGAGCGCCCCCTGTTTTGGTGTGTGTTGTGTGGCTTCTGTGGTGGTGGGGGGTGCTTTGTGGTTGTTTGGGGGGGCTTGTTGTGTGTGTGGTCCAGTTCTTGGGTGGGCCTTGTTTCGTGTGGGGGGTTGCTTGTGTGGTTTTTGTGGGGGGTTCTCTGCTCGTGTGTGTGCTCTGCGTGTGGTGTGTGTGTGGTGTGGGGGGTGGCTTCATTGTGTGCGTGTGGGGTGTGGGGCCTTTCTTTTGTTTTTTGTTACTTGGTGGGTTCGTGTCTGTGCTTGGTGGGGGGCTGGGGATTGTGTGTGTGTGTGGGGGGTGCATCCTCGTGGGGTGGGGTCTTGTGGTTTTTTTGTTTGGTTGGGGGGCCTTGCGTGTGTGTTTGGCTTTCAGGGCTCGATGTGGCGGTGCTTAGTTGTGTGTGTGTGGGGAGGGAGGGGGGGGGGGCTTGACGCTGGGTGTCGTGTGTGGTGCCTTGCCCTTAGCGTGTCATGTGGTAGCGTGTGTGTGTTTGTGTTTGGTCTTGTTGGCGTGTCTGTGCGCTTGCGTGTGTGTCTGTGGTGATTGATTGATTCATGAGAGATTGTGTGTTGTAGTCCTGTCGCCAACTGGGGGGTGGCAATGAGGCGCAAGAGTATGTTAGGGGGGCGCAAGCGGCGTTCGACGAAAACTGGTGCTCTGGCTGGAAGACTCTGTTCATGTGAGGGGCGGCCAGAAGATGTGCACGGGCGGGCACCGAAGATGTGGTCGGTTTTGCTGAACCTGATAGTGCAGGGTGGCGGCAACTTTATGTGTGTATATCGCGACCTCGCAGTGTGCTTCGGATGTTCCTGGTAGGTATCACGCCCGAGCACAGGGTTGACAAGTTCCCACGCCCCTCCTTCGGTGTCTGCCCTGCAATACGCTGTGTTCCTGCTTCCTCCGCTGGCAAACCTTCTTCGCTATCGATCCTCTGCAATGAAAGGGTAGGCTGCCACTATATCAATCATAGAACTATGAAATGGACAGAAATAATGTAAAAAAACTGTGGAAAACACACAGTTAAAATGGGAAAAATTAATAATACTGTAGTAGAGTGCGATGACCAATGGGGGATAGCAAGACACAAGCAGCATGGAGGGGCAGGAAGACAAAAAAGGGGGGGGGGAGAGGGCAGGTAGGGCAAAGGCAAAGAGGTTGTATGAATGCCTCCCCAAAAGGATTCCTTGTCACAGTACACCTCCCAAGCTTGGCGCTTGGAGACAAACCAAATTGACTTTGATGTGGCTCTCAGCTGGCAGTCACACACAGACAACCACAATAGCCCCCATCCACGCTTGCAAAAGTTATGTCAGAACTCTAGTCGGGTATTGAGAAAAGGGCATTCCAGAGGTGTGGGCAATCAGTGTGAAAGTTTAAGACGGGTATAGGGCTTTCATACCAAGGGTTAAGAAGGACATCCTTGAGTCGCATTCAAAGCAGGATGGTGCAATATTGCCATAGAGTTCATACTCTACTTTAACTTTATGAATTCAAGTACAGCCACATTAACCCTTTCCCGGTCCCGAAAGTCGGAGTATATTCACTACAAAATAGTTTGTATCTTACGGTCCAATGTCGGGATCGGGTGCAGTGAGGGGAAAATGTGGAGTAATGGGCGTCGGCAGCACATTCCCCGCATTCCCCTTTGCACCGCACTGACTACCACCCCCTCCCTGCGCCGACCCCTGCGCCGACTGCTGCGCCCGCCCTGCGTCTAAACTCCCTGCTCTGATCTGCTCACCCCCAATGGCTGCGCCGGTCCGGCACCCCCAAAGGCTTGCGCCGACCGCCCACCCCCAACGCTGCGCCGATCTCCGACCCCCCCCCAGCCCTGCGCTGATCCGGACCAACTCTCCATCCCTGTGCCCGAATCCAACCCGCCCTCCAGCCCTGCCACAATCTGACCACCCACCCACCCCCCCCCAAAGCCCTGCACCGCTCCGCCGCCCCCCCCCACCCCTTACCGATCGTAACCCCTCCAAGCCCCTCCTCCCCTCCCCCCCCCCATACCGCTGCACTATTACTTGCCCCCCGCCGCCCCCACCTCCCCCGGAGGCCCCGCGAAATTCCAACCTATCGCCGCCTTAAGCCAACAATCCCTGCACTAACTGATCACCCCCCAGGCACCCCACGCTGACTCCCACACTCCCAGCAGCTGATTGACAACCGATGTAGGATGTAGGGGTTATGGAGTATGGGGGTCATTGGAGGGTGGGCTGTTGGTGTCGTGTGCAATTAGTGTGTGTGTGGTGTGTGAGTGTGTGCAGTGAGTAGTTGAGGATGATTGCGTGCTGCGTGGTGTGTTGGCAGTGAGTAGTGAGTGTGAGTGTATTCATTTGTGCAGGAGTAAGTGCTGTGTGGCAATGCGTGCTTTTGTTTATTGCCGTGATAGTGAGTGCGTGTGTGTCTGCAGTGAGTATGTGGATTGAGTGCGTGTGTGCATGAGTGTGTGTGTGTGCAGTGATTGTTTGTGCGTGTTGTGCGTGCGTGTGGTTGCGTGTGTCGTCGTGTGTGCAGTGGGTGTGGCGTGTGTGCAGTGGGGTGGTGTGCGTGGGTGTGCTGTGATTATTGAGTGTGTGCAGTGAGTGCGTGCTGCAATGAGTGTATGCATGTGTGCAGTGAGTGTGTGCAATGCAGTGAGTAGTGAGTGCGTGCGTGTTGTGTTCAGTAGTAAAGTGATGAGTGCTGCGTGTTTCAGTGAGTAGTGATTGAGTGGAGTGTGTGTGTGCATGAGTAATGAGCGAATGCGTGTGAGTAGTGGAGTGTGGTGTGTGCAGTGAGTGTGTGTTGCAGTGATGGTTGTGCAGTTGAGTAGGAGTAGTGAGTGGCGTCATGTGGTGCGTTATGCGTGTGTTGCTTGTGTGCGTGGTGGGTGCATGTGTGCTGTTAGTAGTGAGTGTGGCAGGTTGAGTAGTGAGGAGTGGTGTGTGCAATTTTAGTGCGTGTGTGAGTGAGTGATTGAGTCATCCGTGTGTGGCATTGTGTGCGTGTGTGCAGTGAATTGTGTGTGTTTTGTTTGTGCAGTGGAGGATAGTGCGTGCGTGTGTGTTGATTGTGAGTGAGTGCATAATGTGCAAGTGAGTGTGCATTTGTCAGTGATGTTCCGGTGTGCTGTGATTAGTGAGGGTGTGCATGATCATCATGCCGTGATTGCATGCATGGGTGCAGTGTAGTAGTGAGTGAGTGTGTGCTGTGTGCAGTGAGTAGTGAGTAGTTTTGTGCATGTTGTGGTCAGTGAGTAGTGAGTGCATGTGTGCATTGAGTGCATGTTGTGGTAGTTGTGTGCGTGTGTGCATGAGTACTTGCATTGTGCAGTGAGTATGAGTGAGTGTGTGTAATTAAGTGGGGGGAGTGTGTGTTGTGCAGTGATATGCAAGTGTGTGCATGAGTGCATGTGTGCAAGATAGTAGTGAGTGCGTGCGTGCGTGTGTTGCAGTGATAGTGATGAGTGCATGCGAGTGAACATAGTGTGTGGTGGCAGTGAGTGTGTGTGCAGTGAGTGTGTTGTTTGTTGCAAGTGAGTAGTGCGTGTGTGCAGTGAGTAGTGAGTGTTGTCGTGCAGTGTGTTGTGAGTTTGTGCATGGTGCATGAGTAAGTGAGTGAGTGCGTGCATGTGTGCAAGTGAGTTGAGTGCTTGCCATGTGTGCAGTGAGTACGTGCGTGTGTGCAGTGCCGGGTGTGTGCATTGTGCCTGTGAGTTAGTGATGTGTGCAGTGAGTAGTGCATGCAGTGAGTGTGTGCTGTGAGTAGTGAGTATGTGTAGTGAGTTTGGTCATGTGTGCGTGGTGCATGCGTGTATGCAGTTGAGTAGTGGTGGCGTGCATGTGTGCAGTGAGACGTGAGTGTGTGCTGTGAGTAGTGAGTGTGTGCGTGAGTAGTGAGTGGTGTGCTGTGAGTTTGCGGCACAAAAAAAAAAAAGCTGTTTGTTGTTTTTATCCCGGAAATTAAATTAGAACCTACTGTGCACTTTAAATGAAAATTTATTTGGACGCAAAGGTTAAAGCTACATTATAGATGCTTTTTTTGATGTTTAAAAATGTCTTACTACTGCATTATCAGCATGTAACAGTAACTTACAAACCTTGTCACAATATGTCCATTATGGTGCAACAAATGCATTTTGATTTACATCTACACGTCCAAGACCATAATATTATATTTTTTTAAAGGATTAAATCATTATATTTATTTTTAAACATGCAGCGTCGTACAGCCTGGGTACATGGTTCATATCCAATTAAACTGGTTCAGTTTTTAAAATTGATTCATCAGTAGGATACCTTTTAAGGAATCCCATCACAAGATCTTCATATTCGAACAGTTCATGAATGTTATTTAGCATACTCTTAGTACAGATTACAAATAATGTTCTTGCAATTATTTAAAATATTTAATTTCAACCGCCGTTTTATTTTAAACAACTACATCAATTTTCCATGTACGTAACTGACAATTACCATGTTTAATGCTAGAAAATCTGGATTTCATGTATATGTTTGCCCCCTAAATGGATTGACTAAGATGGTGTTGAACTCCATCCTGTCACGTTATATTTGTAATGTTGGAATTGTCTGAGTAGTGTGGAATCGGTAATCTATATTTATCATATTGAAAATAAAAAAAAGATAACCAATTGTGGCCTACTATGTAGTATCTCTGTTAGCTAGCAATGACAAATGAAAGCCACACATATGCCACACACTTTACTATGGTTATGTAATAAGCCGACAAATACATAATCCGTAAAGACTGCTTGATGGTAGGTATCTTAAACACTAATGTATCTCAACCGAGGAGGGGTGGTGCATCAAGGTTCTAATTATAGCAATAATAAAAATAATACATTAGAACGAAGATCAGACCCTTGTAAAAGTTGTGCAATAACCTACGTGATGTGAAATACATGAAGTAATCTATTGGTACAGTACTTGCTTAGTACCTGTAGGTCCGATCCTTTGATTATATTTTCTTGTGTACTTGTAAGTGATTCTTGTAAACTAAATAACGAGAGTCCTCAAATGCACTATAGCCTGTAGACATCTGGATAAATAGTCTTTTTGCCGCCACACATAAGTGTGCTTCTCTCAAGCCCCCATATTTTAAGTTGCAGGTCATCGTGATGAGAAGTAACAGTTGGGGGATATATCACTGTTTAGGTACACATGAAATTCCCTTCAAGGGAATTCCTCACCTGTTGAATAATAAATTCTATGTAAAAACAAGTGTCAACCAACAATGATTTGTGCATCTCCAACAAACGTCTGAACGCGCTGATTGACCACTGCTATATTAGCATATTCTGACATCACATATTATAAAAGGAAGATATATCTAGTTACGTGGCATAAACCGTAGTGTTGTACGAGTCCTGAGAATTGCCAGGTTACTGTGTATCAGGTACTTTGGAAAATAGAAATTTGCCGGCCTGTTACCATGTACCCATCCAGTGCTTTCAATTACCTGCAGTCGAGGGCAGAGGGTGGAGGATGACCACGATGACATTGCTGGGACCCTGCTCCTTCCAGCTGTCCAATAGAAACGCTCCTCTCTGTCACATTTCCCAGCTTCCACCAGCACCGTCTGTGATAGGATGTGTTCCACTACTCCTACTGGCTCAAAAATGCTGCTCCCACGATGTCGCCGTGATCCTCCTCACCCTCCTCCTGCCGGCTGCAGGTAAGTCTTCTGCTACTCTGCTCTTGCCATTTTCCAAGAGAATACCAAGGGAGTAGAGCGGAACGGAAATACCCCCGGCTCGGTTCCAGGCCCCTAGCCTTATCCAGGTCATTTCTGGACTATGCAAAATGTGCTGGGTATGCATGCCGGGTATGCCGGGTATTTTCTGGGTACTTTGGTACAAGTCACTAATAACAGTCTCTAATAAGACAGAAAGGGGTAGATCCTCAGAATGCGGACATTATCTCCATTTGATGTGATTTATAGCTGTAACGCACATCCCCAAAGTGATATGGAGTTGATACATTTTAACAGACATTTTTGCTTACTCATATGCAAATCATATGGGTAATAAGCAGTTTATTTATTTATTATAAAGTATTTTACCCAGGAAGTAATACATTGAGAGTTACCTTCTCATTTTCAAGTATGGGGGTGCCTAGGCCAGAGTAAACAAATAGTACATTGGTACAGTACATTTACATAAATTGAGCAGGGTATACATTAATATACAAGACCTTGCGTGCACAGTTACAGAAAATAGATATTATGTGCGTATGAAACAGTTACAGACCAGATTAAAGGTGGTGAACCACCTTATATTCTGAAGAACTTAAACTGGTGGTGGACGTGAGAGTCTCGGGTAGGTTTTTCCAGTTTTGGGTTGCACGTAGAGAAGGAGGAACGTCCGGATACGTTTGTGAGCCTTGGGACCCATGAATAAGTCTTTTGTAGTCTTATCTCATGGTGATAGTTGCTGCTGTAGGGGTTAGGAACTTGTTCGGTAGCTGGGTAAGTGCCCATGAAATTTAAAGCAGACAGGAAGAGGTGAACTTTGCGCCTAAACTCTAGTGTTACCACTGTTCTTTGATGCATTTCGGCAGTGATGTGTGTTGTAGTTGCATTGGAGAACAAAACGACAAATTGCTTGTAGTAGAGGGTGTCCAAGTTGCTAAGGTGGGTTTGAGGAAGCCGAGCCTATAGCATGGTACTCCATAGTCAATAATTGACATTGCATCTGCTGTGCATGTTTCCTGTAAGTACCCCTAGTTTGGCATAAAAGGTCTTGTTGTCAGGGTATCAATGTGCATCCCGAATGTTAAGTGGGAGTCAAACCATCAAGCCCAGTATTAAAACTAGTGACGGTGTTAGGGTGGTTTTAGCGTTGGTTCTAATCAGGAGCTCATTCACTGGAAGCTTTATACACATTTGTCTTGGTCCCAAATACCATTGTGTGTACAGTCTTGTCATTTTTTAAAAAGTCTTTGTTTTGGACTCCGTTTTGCGATTCTCAAAAAGTCAGACTGAAGTATGTGTTGAAGGTCATAGAGCTCTGCTGTGTGCCTATAGGATTGTGTCATCTGCATACATGGTAGTGAGGCTATCCTTTCAAGCTGGTGGAAAATTCATTAATGAACCTGAGAAGAGTAGGGGCCCGCAAGCCCTTGCGGGACACCCCAGTGATATCCATGCGTTGGAGTTAGAGCCTTTAGATGGACACATGTTGGGATTTTCCTGATAGTGTATGACTGAAACCAGTTTAAGTCCCCTATTCCAGAGCTCTGAGTTTTGTTAGCAGGATGCAGCTCGACTGTGTCAAAAGCCTTTGCAAAATCTAGGAATACGCCCCCGTGAAGGTGTCCCCCCCACTGGATTCATTGCAAACTTTTAGGCAGGGTAGTTTCACGGTGGATGTTTGGGGCGAAATCCGATTTGGAATTGGCTAGGGAATTTGTCTTGGGTGTATAAATCGCTAATTGGGAGTGGAACACATTTTTCCATGACTTTGGAAGAGATTGGGAGAAGTGAGATTGGCCTGTAGTTTTGAACCAGTGTTTTTTTGTCCCCCTTTTGAAGAATTGGCAACTCTGGCAGTTTTCCAGGTCTTATGGATCTGGCCTGCAGACAGTATGAGTTGACTATGGAACGCAATTGGTTGGCATGGCTGGGACAAACCAAGTCGAGAACCTAGATTGTATTAGTCGGGTCCACATGGCTGCTTGTTTTAGTTTTTGAGGAGCGCTTTGTATAATCTCCTCCTTCAGATCCTGGGCCACATGAAAATTGTGGGCAGTGTTGGGAAGGGGTGGGGACGGTTAGGGGATACTTCCAGGATGAGATTTCAATGTTTTGGGGTTTGGTGCTGCCACACAACACGTTTCACTAATAAGTTAGTTGGGCATCACCCCACAAAGTAATCATTGATGGCATTTGCTCTGTCATTGTGGTTGTCAGAGTTAATATCCCCCTCTATGATATTAACTTGGTTGTTGCTGGTTAGGAGGCTGGAATAATGGTGTAAACCTTCCAGAAGTTGCTGGGTTTTTGTATTCTGGGTTGAGATTGTCAAAGTAATATTGTGCTTTTGCATGCCTTGTTTTGCCTTGTGCACATTTTCGCATGCATCTGTAGTGATTGAGATCCTTGTAGTGCCAGTTACTTTTGTTAGCTTTTCCATAAGGCATCCTGAACTGGTAGAGGGGGGCCCCGTACCCTTATTTGGCGTAGTGCTGAGCATGGGTATCGCAGAGTTTTAAGAACTCCAGATGGAAAATATCGAGCGCAGAATCAGTGTCGGGAATTAAATGCTTCTGTGCCATGGGCAGTTGATAAGGCCACCCGAAACTGTTTTGTGTTAAAGTTTTTAATGTTCTAGTGAGGAGAACTTTCTAGGGCTTGTAATGGGACGGTTTATTTTTCCTTCCTTCACCAGAACACTATTGCATGTCCCACTGAAAATATCAGAAGGATTGCAAAGGATTGTATATCTGCTGGTGTTTGGAGGGAGAATCCATTCTACAGGAATGGTTATGCGATTTCACAGGTTTATCCGTGGGGTTGGGAATGATTTTCCGATAGTTAAGGTTGACTTGAGTTGTATCTGGATTTTGTGGTTTTTAGGGTCATGCCAATTGAAGTTAAATCCCCAAGAACTAGCAGCTCACTCTTCTCATTCAGAGAGAAATGGAGCCAAGAAATTGGTGATATCAGTCAGGGATTGTAAGAGGGGGCCTTAGGAGGCGTGATGCCAGCATACCAAGATGGCTTAGAAAAGGGAGACAGATTTTGCCACTCGATATTTCAAAGAGGGTGGGCTTGGTGGGCAATTTAACAGTGTCAATTGTAATGGTGTCCTGCCCAATATCAAATAACACCCTCCTCCCTCTTTTGGACCTATTCCTCTCCTAAAAATGGAGTACCCTGAATGGGCAATATTTGCATCAGGGTTTTAGGGGATAGCCATGTTTCTTGTAAGAACGATGGCTTGGTGTTTATTATGCATAAGGCACATGCCCTTATTCGGTCCAGTTGGGCAGCAGCTCCCGGATTTTATATGGGCGACAGATCGCCCTTTTTTGAATTTAAAAGGTGGAATTCTCATAGGGGCATGGGACGAGCTGAAATGGGACCTGGTTGGTTCAATATGTATCTGCTAAAGAGAGTAATAGTATGAGTAGACATTTGGTTAGTGTTTGCAGTTTTGATTTGTGGTGTTTGCCATTAGAGTGAGCAGTGGTTGGGTGTTCTGGTTTTTTAGAGTTCTCCACCAACATTCATTAGTAGTGCATGGCTTTTGATGTCCAGGTGTATGGTGATGTTGGGTTGGGCCAGGATGGAGGAGTTTGTGTGGATAAGGAGAGTAACATCTCCATGAGGCAGAGAAAGAAAAAAGTTAAAATACTAGGCAGTTCTGATGCCAGAGGAAGGCCGTGCTGCAATGACGTTTTGAGCAAGAGTGAGTGTGAGGCCAGACTACACAGCGAGGTTGTGTGCCTGTTCCTTGTCAATTTTTTAGCTGTATTGCAATGCTAGTGTCGTTCAGGGTTTCAGTGTATTTTGCATTCAGTTTTGGAGAGACTGCAGTAAATAAGTTGTAAAGTGTCAGGGGTTTGAAATATCAGGTAAGCAACATGGGATCATAGGTGGAACTGATAGCTTTTGCCGTTTGTTGTCTTGAGTAAAAGAGTGTGCGTATAATCCAGTCCCCCAGTCACCTCTATCAACTATAGTTCCCCCCTAACTGTATTTATCACTTAAAAGATCACTTTAAATGCCTCACTGCTACTGTCTAATGCATTGCAGGTGCCCTGCAAATTGCAGGAGAGTTTGGTATTATAGCAGATAATATCAGGTCACATGACCCCCCCCTCCCCAATCAATCACTTGTTCCCGTTGGTCATTAACAGCACAGAGTAGAAAAGAAAAAAAAAACAAACCTTTTAAAATTCAACCACATACTAACTTATATCAATTCTACAAGGCCAAGTCATTCTGTCCTTTTACACAGGTTTTTGCACATCAGGAACATACTTATATCAATTCTACAAGGCCAGAGTCATTCTGTCTTTTACACAGGTTTTTGCACATCAGGAACCATACTTATATCATTCTACAAGGCCAGAGTTCAGTCTGTCTTTTTACCAGATTTTGCACATCAGGAACTACCTTGAAGAGAATGCAATTAGATCCATGTCTAATCATTTGAGATTATTGGTCTTGCATGAAAGAAAAGAGGAGTATATTAACTAGGTATGTCCCTTGATGTGCAAGTCCTGTTTAAAAGATTTACTCAGTGGCCTTAAGCAGTGAATATTTTGGTATGTCCCTTGATGTGCAAGTCCTGTTTAAAAGATTTACTCAGTGGAATATTTTGGTATGTCCCTTTATGTGCAAGTCCTGTTTAAAAGATTAACTCAGTGGCCTTGAGCAGTGAATATTTTGGTATGTCCCTTGATGTGTTTTTTTTTTCTTTTCTACTCTGTGCTGTTAATTGACCAACTGGAACAAGCTGATTGATTGGGGAGGGGGAGGGTCATGTGACTGCTTTATCTGTATAATACCAACACCTCTCCTGCAATTTGCAGGAACTGCAATTGGCATTAGACAGTGAGGCATTTAAAGTGAGCTTTTTAAGTGATAAATACAGTTAGACTATAGTTTGACTAGAGGTGACTGGGGACTGGATCTACTGCACACTCTTTTACTCAAGACAACAAACGGCAAGCTATTCAGTTCACACTATGATCCCATGCTTGCTTACCTGCCTATTTCAACCCCTGACCCCTTTACAACTTATTTACTGCAGTCTCTCCCAAAACTGACTGCACAATACACTGAAACCCTGAACTGACACTAGCATTGCAATACAGCTAAACATTTGACAAGGAACAGGCACACACCTGCTGTTTAGTCTGCTCACACTCACTCTGCTCACAACAGCTCATTGCAGCACTGCCTTCCTCTGGCATCATGAACCTGCTATGTATTTTAACTTTTTTCTTTCTCCTGGCCTCATGGAGATGTTACTCCCTCTATCCACTACAAACTCCTCCATCCTGGCCCACACCCAACATCACCATACACCCTGGACTACTCAAAAGCCATGCACTATCTACTGAATGTTGGTGGAGAACTCTAAAAACCAGCACACCAACCACTGCTCACTCTAATGGCAAACACCACAAATCTACAACTTGCAAACACCTAACCAAATTTCTACTCATACTATTACTCTCTTTAGCAGATAATATTGAACCTAACCCAGGTCCTCCCATTTCAGCTCTGTCCCATGCCCCTGAGAATTCCACCTTTAAATTCCAAAAAGGGCTATCTGTCGCCCATATAAACATCCGGAGCCTGCTGCCCAAACTGGACGAACTAAGGGCATGGTGCCTTATGCATAAACCCAAAGCCATCGTTCTTACAGAAACATGGCTATCCCCTAAAACCCCTGATGCAAATATTGCCATTCAGGGATACTCCATTTTTAGGAGAGATAGGTCAAAGAGAGGAGGAGGGGTGTTATTTGATATTGCAGACACATTACAATTTACACTGTTAAATTGCCCACCAAGCCCACCCTCTTTTGAAATTCTAGTTGGCAAAATCTGTCTCCCCTTTTCTAAGCCCATCTTGGTTGCTGGCATCAACCGCCCTCCTAAAGCCCCTCTACAATCCCTGACTGATATCACCCAATTTCTTGGCTCCATTTCCTCTCTGAATGAGAAGAGTGAGCTGCTAGTTCTTGGGGATTTCAACTTCAATTGGCATGACCCTAAAAACCACAAAATCCAGATACAACTCAAGTCACTTAACCTATCGCAACTCATTTCCCAACCCACACGGATAAACCTGAAATCGCATAACCATTCCTTGCTAGACTGGATTCTCTCCTCAAACCCCAGCAGAATCCAATCCTTTGGCATCCTTCCTGATATTTTCAGTGACCATGCAATAGTGTTCTGTGTAAGGAAAAATAAACCGTCCCATTCAAGCCCTAAAGTTCTCCTCACTAGAACATTTAAAAACTTTAACCCACAACAGTTTCTGGATGGCCTTATCAACTGCCCATGGCACAGAATCGATTTAATTCCCGACCCTGATTCTGCGCTCGACTATTTTCAATCTGAGTTCTTAAAACTCTGCGATACCCATGCTCCACTACGCAAAATAAGGGTACGGGGGGCCCACTCTACCAGTTCAGGGATGCCTTATGGAAAAGCTACAAAGTAACTGGCACTACCAAGGATCTCAATCACTACAGATGCATGCGGAACATGTGCACAAGGCAAACAAGGCATGCAAAAGCACAATATTACTTTGACAATCTCCACCAGAATACATCAAACCCAGCTAACTTCTGGAAGGTTATCAACCATATATTCCAGCCTCCTAACCATCAACAACCAAGTAATATCACTAAGGGGGATATTACTCTGACAAACCCCACTGACATCGCAAATGCATTCAATGATTACTTTGTGGGGTGTGCCACTAACTTATTAGTGAAACGCAGCACAAACCCCAAACATGAATCTCATCCTGGAAGTATCCCTACAGTCCCACCCCCTCCCAACACTGCCCACAATTTTCAATTTGGCCCAGTATCTGAAGAGGAGATTATACAAGCGCTCCTCAAACTAAAACAAAGCAGCCAATGTGGACCCGACTTAATACAATCTAGGTTCCTACGACTTGGTGTCCCAGCCATTGCCAAACCAATTGCGTCCATAGTCAACTCTATCCTGTCTGCAGGCCATATCCCTAAGACCTGGAAAACTGCCAGAGTTGTCCCAATCTTCAAAAGTGGGGACAAAAACACTGTCTCAAACTACAGGCCAATCTCACTTCTCCCAATTCTATCCAAAGTCATGGAAAAATGTGTCCACTCCCAATTAAGCGATTTCTACACCAAGACAAATTTCCCTAGCCAATTCCAATCTGGATTTCGCCCCAAACACTCCACCGTAACTACCCTGCTAAAAGTTTGCAATGAAATCCAGTGGGGACAACTCACTGGGGCAGTATTCCTAGATTTTGCAAAGGCTTTTGACACAGTCGATCATGCTATCCTGCTTAACAAACTCCAGAGCTCTGGAATAGGGAGACTTAAACTGGTTTCAGTCCTACCTATCAGGAAGATCCCAACATGTGTCCATCTCAGGCTCTAACTCCAACCGCCTGGATATCACCTGTGGTGTCCCGCAAGGCTTTATTCTGGGGCCCCTACTCTTCTCAGTGTTCATTAATGATCTTCCCACAGCTTGAAAGGAAGCCTCAATACACATGTATGCAGATGACACAATCCTATATGCACACAGTCATAGCCTCTCTGACCTTCAACACATACTTCAGTCTGACTTTTTGAGACTCGAAAACTGGATTTCCCAAAACAAACTGTTTTTAAACACTGACAAGACTGTAACAATGGTATTTGGGACCAAGACTAAATTTGTAAAGCTTCCAGTGACTGAGCTCCTGATTAGAACCAACGCTAACACCACCCTAACACCTGTCACTAGTTTTAAATACCTGGGCTTATGGTTTGACTCCCACTTAACATTCGGGATGCACATTGATACCCTGACAACCAAGACCTATGCCAAACTAGGGGTACTTTACAGGAACATCGCACAGCAGATGCTAATGTCAATTATTGACTATGGAGACATAGTATATGGCTCGGCTCCTCAAACCCACCTTAGCAAACTTGACACCCTCTACAATTCAATTTGTCGTTTTGTTCTCCAATGCAACTACAACACACATCACTGCGAAATGCTCAAAGAACTAGATTGGTCAACACTAGAGTTTAGGCGCAAAGTTCACCTTTCCTGTCTTGCCTTTAAATTCTTCATGGGCAAGCTACCCAGCTACCTGAACAAGTTCCTCACCCCTACCACCTGCAGCACTTATCACCTGAGATAAGACTCCAAAAGACTATTCATGGTCCCAAGGCTCAACAAAGTATCCGGACGTTCCTCCTTCTCCTACCGTGCACCCCAAAACTGGAAAACCTACCAGAGACTCTCACGTCCACCACCAGTTTAAGTTCTTTCAAATCTAAGGCTGTCTCACACTTTAATCTGGTCTGTAACTGTTTCATACGCCCATAATATATATTTTCTTTAACTGTGCACGCAATGTCTTGTATATAATGTATACCCTGCTCATTTATGTAACTGTACTTGTAACCATGTACTATTTGTTTTACTCTGTGCCTAGGACATACTTGAAAATGAGAGGTAACTCTCAATGTATTACTTCCTGGTAAAATACTTTATAAATAAATAAATAAACTGCTTATTACCATATGATTTGCATATGAGTAAGCAAAATGTCTGTTAAAATGTATCAACTCCATATCCCTTTGGGGATGTGCGTTACAGCTATAAATACATAAAATGGCGATAATGTACGTATTTCTGAGGATCTACCCCTTTCTGTCTTATTAGAGACTGTTTATTAGTGATGTACCAAGTACCCAGAAAATACCCGGCATACCCGGCATACCCAGCACTATTTTGAATATCCAGAAATGACCTGGATCAGGCACTAGGGGCCTGGAACCCGATGCCGGGTAATTTCCGTTCCGCTCTACTCCCTTGGTCTTCCTCTTGGAAAATGGCAAGAGCAGAGTAGCAGAAGACTTACCTGCAGCCGGCAGAGGAGGGTGAGGAGGATCACGGCGACATCGTGGGAGCAGCATTTTTGAGCCAGTAGGAGTAGTGGAACACATCCTATCACAGCCGGTGCTGGTGGAAGCCTGGGAACATGTGACAGAGCAGGAGCGTTTCTATTGGACAGCCTGGAAGGAGCAGGTCCCACAATGTCATCGTGGTCATCCTCACCCTCTGCCCTCGACTGCAGGTAATTGAAAGCTACCTGGATGGGTACCTGGTACCCGGCCCGGCAAATTTTCTATTTTCCCAAGTACCTGATACCCAGTACCTGGCAATTCTCAGGACTCGTACAACACTACTGTTTATGCAACGTAACTAGATATATCTTCCTTTTATAATATGTGATGTCAGAATATGCTAATATAGCAGTGGTCAATCAGCGCTGTCAGACTTTGTTGAGATGGCACAAATTCATTGTTGGTTGACACTTGTTTTACATAGAATTTATTATTCAACATGTGAGGAATTCCCTTGAGGAATTTCTGTGTACCCTACAACAGTGATATCTCCCCCTAAATGTTACTTCTCATCACGATGACCTGCAACTAAAATATGGGGGAATTGAGAAGCACCAACTTATGTGTGTGCGGCAAAGACTATTTATCCAGATGTCTACAGGCTATAGTGCATTGTGAGGACTCTCTGTCTTTAGTCTTACCAGCATCACTTACAAGTACACAAGAAAATCATAATCAAAGGACTGACCTACAGTAATAAGCAAGTACTGTACAATAGATTTACCTTCATGTATTTTCACATCACGTAGGTTATGCACATCTTTTACAAGGGTCTGTATCTTCGTTCTACTGTATATTTTTATTATTGCTATATTACTAACCTTGATGCACCACCCCTCCTCTGTTGAGATACATTAGTGTTTAAGATACCTACCCTCAAGCAGTCTTTACTATTTATTTATTTTGTCTGGCTTATTACCTTAACCATAGTAAAGTGTGTGCATATTGTGTGGCTTTCATGTCATTTGCTATGCTAACAGATATACTACATAGTAGGCCAACTTGGTCTATCTTTTTTTTTATTTTCAATATGATAAATATAGATTACCAATTCCACAATACTCAGACAATTCCACATACAAATTATAACGTGACAGGACTGGTTAGTCAACACCATCTTAGTCCATCGCATTTAGAGGGGCAAACTATATACATGAAATTCCAGATTTTCTAGCATTAAACATGGTAATTGTTCAGTTACTGTACATGAAAATGATGTAGTTGTTTAAAATAAAACGGCGGTTGAAATTAAATATTTTAAATAATTTGCAATAACATTATTTGTAATCTGTACTAAGAAGTATGCTAAATAACTATTCATGATACTGTATCGAATTATTGAGATCATTTTGATGGGATTTCCTTTAAAGGTATCCATACTGATGAATAAATAAAACTGAACCAGTTTAATTTGACTATGAACCATGTACCCAGATGGTACGACGCTGCATTTTTAAAAATAAATATAATGTTGAATCCTTTAAAAAAATATATATTATGGTCTTGGACGTTTGTAGATGTAAAATCAAAATGCATTTGTTGCACCATAATGACATATTTGTGACAAGGTTTGTAAGTTACTGTACATGCTGATAATGCAGTAATACATTTTTAAACATCAAAAATAAGCATCTATAATGTAGCTTTAACCCTTTGCCGTCCAAATAAATTTTCATTAAGTGCACCAGTAGGTCTAATTTAATTTCCGGTGATAAAAACCACAAACAGCTTTTTTTTTTTTTGCACGCAAACTCACAGCACACACTCACTACTCACAGCACACACTCACTACTCACAGCACACACTCACTTCTCACTGCACACATGCACGCACTCACTACTCACTGCATACACGCATGCACTCACTGCACACATGCACACACTCACTACACATACTCACTACTCACAGCACACACTCACTGCATGCACTACTCACTGCACACACTCACTACTCACAGCACACATGCACACACACTCACTGCACACACGCACGTACTCACTGCACACATGCACGCACTCACTACTCACTGCACACCTGCACTCACTCACTCACTACTCACTGCCCATGCACAAACTCACAACACACTGCACACACTCACTACTCACTGCACACACTCACTACTCACTGCACACACACACACACTCACTGCACACACACTCACTGCACACACACACTACTCACTCGCATGCACTCACTCACTACTCACTGCACACACGCACGCACGCACTCACTACTCTCTGCACACATGCACTCACTGCACACACTGCACTACTCACTGCACACACACACTCACTAATTACACACACTCACTCACTACTCACTGCACACATGCACGTACTCACTGCACACACGCACACACACTACACACATGCACTCACTGCACACATGCACTCACTACTCACTGCACACATGCACAAACTCACTCACTACTCACTGCACACATGCACACACTCACTCACTACTCACTGCACACATGCATGCACTCACTGCATGCATGCACTCACTGCACACCCTCACTACTCACAGCACACCTGCACACTCACTGCACACATGCACACTCACTGCACATATGCACTCACTCACTACTCACTGCACACACGCACGCACTCACTACTCACTGCACAAACATAAACACACACAATCACTGCACACACGCACACACTGCACACACGGATGCACTCACTCACTCACTCACACACGCACTACATGCACACACTCACTCCTCACTACTCACTGCACACACTCACTACTCACAGCACACATGCACACACGCACACACGCACACACGCATTCACTGCACACATGCACGCACTCACTACTCACTACTCACTGCACACACACACTCACTGCACACACACACTCACTGCACACACACACTCACTACTCACACGCATTCGATCATTACTCACTGCACACACACACTCACTCACTCACTACTCACTGCAAACACGCACGCACTCACTCACTACTAACTGCACACACGCACGCACTCACTACTCACTGCATGCACACACTCACTGCACACATGCATACACTCACTGCATGCACGCACTCACTGCACACACTCAATACTCACAGCACACACGCACACACCCACTGCACACACGCACACACCCACTGCACACACGCACGCACACACGCACACACGCACGCACACACGCACACACTCACTGCACACACACACACTCACTGCACACACGCACTCACTCACTACTCACTGCAGACACACACGCACTCACTACTCACTGCACATAAACACACGCACGCATTGCACACACGCACTACTCACTGCACACATGCATACACTCACTCACTACTCACTGCACACACGCACGCACGCACTCACTCCTCACTACTCACTGCACACACTCACACACACACACACACACTCACTGCACACTGACACCACAGCCCCCCCTCCCTGACCCCCTACCTCCCTAACCCCTACCTCCCTACCTCCGGTGTCAGCTGCTGGGAGTCATCGTGGGGTTGCCTGCGGGGATCAGTGCAGGGCTGCAGGCGGCGATCGGTGCATTTCTGGGGTGGCGGGGGGGTGGGCGTATCAGTGCAGGGCTTGGGGGGGGGGGGGGAGGAGGGGCTTGGGGGGTCCGATCGGTGCAGGGTTGGGGGGGCGGCGGATCGGTGCAGGGCTGGGGGGGGTGGTCAGATTGGTGCAGGGCTGGAGGGGTGGTTGGATCGGCACAGGGCTGGAGAGTTGGTCGGATCAGCGCAGGGCTGGGGGGGTGGTCGGATCGGCGCAGGCCTTTGGGGGTGGGCGGATCGGCGCAAGCCTTTGGGGGTTGCCGGACCGGCGCAGGCCATTGGGGGTGAGCAGATCAGAGCAGGGCTTTTAGACGCAGGGGTCGGCGCAGCAGTCGGCGCAGGGGTCGGCGCAGGGCGGGGGTAGCATCAGTGCGGTGCAAGGGGAATGCGGGGAATGTGCTGACGACGCCTTACTCCACATTTTCCCCTCACTCCTCCCGATCCGACATTGGACCGTAAGTACAAAACTATTTTGTCGGATATACTCCGACTTTCGACCGGAAAGGGTTAATGCTGGCTGTACTTGAATTCAATAAAGTTAAAAGTAGAGTATGAACTCTATGGCACTATGCACCATCCTGACTCTTGCATTCTGCTCAAGGATGTCCTCTCTCTACCCCCTTTGTATCTAAAGCCCTATCCCGTCTTAAACCTTTCACACTGATTGCCCCACACCTCTGGAATGCCCTTTCTCTCAATACCCGACTAGCAGTCCTGCATAATTTTGCAAGCGTGGATGGGGGCTATTTGTGTGTGTCTGTGTGTGACTGCAGCTGAGCGCACATCAAAGTCAATTTTGTTTGTCTCCCCAAGCGCCAAGCTTGGGAGAGTGTACGTGAACAAAGGCAATCCTTTGGGGAGGCATTCATCCACCTCTTTGCTACCTCCCTTCCCTCTCCCCCCCCCCTTTTTTTCTTCCTTCCCCTCCATGCTTTTTGTCTTGCTATCCCCATTGTCATCCGCACTCCTACCTACAGTATTATTTAATTTTTCCCATTTTCAATGTTGTGTTTTCACAGTTTTTTTACATTATTTCTGTCCATTCATAGTATGATTGATATAGTGGCAGCCTACCCTTTCACTTGCAGAGGATCGTAGCGAAGAAGGTTGCCAGCGGAGGAGAGCAGGAACACAGCGCTATTGCAGGGCAGACACCGAAGGAGGGGCGTTTGACTTCACCGTGCTCGGGCGTGCTCCTCCCCGTACCTCCGAAGCCCCTGCGCGTGCGCTCATACACCATCACGTTGCCGCCACCTGCACTATCCTGTTCAGCCACCCGCACACATCTTCGGCTGCCCGCCCGTGCACATCTTCTTGGCCGCCCCTCATGCACAGCGTCTTCCAGCCCGAGCACCCAGTTTTCGTCGAACGCCGCTTGCGCCCCCCTAAATAATCTTGCGCCTCATTGCCCCCCCCGGAACTGCAATTGGCATTAGACAGTGAGGCATTTAAAGTGAGCTTTTAAGTGATAAATACAGTTAGACTATAGTTTGACTAGAGGTGACTGGGGACTGGATCTACTGCAAACTCTTTTACTCAAGACAACAAACGGTAAGCTATTCAGATCACACTATGATCCCATGCTTGCTAACCTGCCTATTTCAACCCCCCACCCCTTTACAACTTACTCACTGCAGTCTCTCCCAAAACTGACTGCACAATACACTGAAACTCTGAACTGACTCTAGCATTGCAATACAGCTAGACATCTGACAAGGAACAGGCACACACCTGCTGCTTATTCTGCACTCACTCACTCTGCTCACAACAGCTCCTTGCAGCACTGCCTTCCTCTGGCATCATGAACCTGCTATGTATTTTAACTTTTTTCTTTCTCCTGGCCTCATGGAGATGTTACTCCCTCTACCCACTACAAACTCCTCCATCCTGGCCCACACCCAACATCTCCATACACCCTGGACTACTCAAAATCCTTGCACTATCTACTGAATGTTGGTGGAGAACTCTAAAAACCAGCACACCAACAACTGCTCACTCTAATGGCAAACACCACAAATTTATAACTTGCAAACAACTACCCAAATTTCTACTCATACTATTACTCTCTTTAGCAGGTGATATTGAACCTAACCCAGGTCCTCCCATTTCAGCTCTGTCCAATGCCCCTGAGAATTCCACCTTTAAATTCCAAAAAGGGCTATCTGTCGCCCATATAAACATCCGGAGCATGCTGCCCAAACTGGACGAACTAAGGGCATGGTGCCTTATGCATAAATCCAAAGCCATCGTTCTTACAGAAACATGGCTATCCCCTAAAACCCCTGATGCAAATATCGCCATTCAGGGATACTCCATTTCTAGGAGAGATAGGTCAAAGAGAGGAGGTGGGGTGTTATTTTATATTGCAAACACATTACAATTTACACTGTTAAATTGCCCCCCAAGCCCACCCTCTTTTGAAATTCTAGTTGGCAAAATCTGCCTCCCCTTTTCTAAGCCCATCTTGCTTGCTGGCATCTACCGCCTCCCTAAAGCCCCTCTACAATCCCTGAATGATATCACCCAATTTCTTGGCTCCATTTCCTCTCTGAATGAGAAGAGTGAGCTGCTAGTTCTTGGGGATTTCAATTTCAATTGGCTTGACCCTAAAAACCACAAAATCCAGATACAACTCAAGTCACTTAACCTATCGCAACTCATTTCCCAACCCACACGGATAAACCTGAAATCGCACAACCATTCCTTGCTAGACTGGATTCTCTCCTCAAACCCCAGCAGAATCCAATCCTCTAGCATCCTTCCTGATATTTTCAGTGACCATGCAATAGTGTACTGTGTAAGGAAAATTAAACCGCCCCATTCAAGCCCTAAAGTTCTCCTCACTAGAACATTAAAAACTTTAACCCACAACAGTTTCTGGATGACCTTACCAACTGCCCATGGCACAGAATCGATTTAATTCCCGACCCTGATTCTGCGCTCGACTATTTCCAATCTGAGTTCTTAAAACTCTGCGATACCCATGCTCCACTACGCAAAATAAGGGTACGGGGGGCCCACCTTCCATGGGTTACACCTGACCTTATAGCACTCTACCAGTTCAGGGATGCCTTGTGGAAAAGCTACAAAGTAACTGCCACTACCAAGGATCTCAATCACTACAGATGCATTAGGAACATGTGCACAAGGCAAACAAGGCATGCAAAAGCCCAATATTACTCTGACAATCTCCACCAGAATACATCAAACCCAGCTAACTTCTGGAAGGTTATCAGCAATATATTCCAGCCTCCTAACCATCAACAACCAAGTAATATCACTAAGGGGGATATTACTCTGACAAACCCCACTGACATTGCAAATGCATTCAATGATTACTTTGTGGGATGTGCCACTAACTTATTAGCGAAACACAGCCCAAACCACAAACCTGAATCTCATCCTTGGAGTACCCCTATAGTCCCACCCCCTCCCAACACTGCCCACAATTTTCAATTTGGCCCAGTATCTGAAGAGGAGATTATACAAGCGCTCCTCAAACAAAACTAAGCAGCCAATGTGGACCCGACTTACTACAATCTAGGTTCCTACGACTTGGTGCCCCAGCCATTGCCAAACCAATTGCGTCCATAGTCAACTCTATCCTGTCTGCAGGCCATATCCCTAAGACCTGGAAAACTGCCAGAGTTGTCCCAATCTTCAAAAGTGGGGACAAAAACACTGTCTCAAACTACAGGCCAATCTCACTTCTCCCAATTCTATCCAAAGTCATGGAAAAATGTGTCCACTCCCAATTAAGCGTTTCTATACGAAGACAAATTTCCCTAGCCAATTCCAATCTGGCTTTCGTCCCAAACACTCCACCGTAACTACCCTGCTAAAAGTTTGCAATGGAATCCAGTGTGGAATGGAACGGGGACAACTCACTGGTGCAGTATTTCTAGATTTTGCAAAGGCTTTTGACACAGTTGATCATGCTATCCTGCTTAACAAACTCCAGAGCTCTGGAATAGGGAAGCATGCTTTAAACTGGTTCAGTCCTACCTATCAGGAAGATCCCAACATGTGTCCATCTCAGGCTCTAACTCCAACCCCCTGGATATCACCTGTGGTGTCCCGCAAGGCTCTGTTCTGAGGCCCCTACTCTTCTCAGTGTTCATTAATGATCTTCCCACAGCTTGTAAGGAAGCCTCAATACACATGTATGCAGATGACACAATCCTATATGCACACAGCCATAGCCTCTCTGACCTTCAACACACACTTCAGTCTGACTTTTTGAGACTCGAAAACTGGATTTCCCAAAACAAACTGTTTTTATACACTGACAAGACTGTAACAATGGTATTTAGGACCAAGTCTAAATTTGTAAAGCTTCCAGTGACTGAGCTCCTGATTAGAACCAATGCTAACACCACCCTAACACCTGTCACTAGTTTTAAATACCTGGGCTTATGGTTCGACTGCACTTAACATTCGGGATGCACATTGATACCCTGACAACCAAGACCTATGCCAAACTAGGGGTACTTTACAGGAACAAATCCTTCCTAAGTCTCCTGGTCAGAAAGCGTATCGCACAGCAGATGCTAATGCCAATTATTGACTATGGAGACATAGTATATGACTCAGCACCTCAAACCCACCTTAGCAAACTTGACACCCTCTACAATTCAATTTGTCGTTTTGTTCTCCAATGCAACTACAACACACATCACTGCGAAATGCTCAAAGAACTAGATTGGTCAACACTAGAGTCTAGGCGCAAAGTTCACCTTTCCTGTCTTGCCTTTAAATTCTTCATGGGCAAGCTACCCAGCTACCTGAACAAACTCCTCACCCCTACCACTTGCACCACTTATCACCTGAGATCAGACTCCAAAAGACTGTTCCTGGTCCCAAGGCTCAACAAAGTATCCGGACGTTCCTCCTTCTCCTACCGTACACCCCAAAACTGGAACAACCTACCAGAGACTCTCACATCCACCACCAGTTTAAGTTCTTTCAAATCTAAGGCTGTCTCACATTTTAACCTGGTCTGTAACTGTTTCATACGCTCATAATATATATTTTCTTTAACTGTGCATGCAATGTCTTGTATATAATGTATACCCTGTTCATTTATGTAACTGTACTTGTAACCATGTATTATTTGTTTTACTCTGTGCCCAGGACATACTTGAAAACGAGAGGTAACTCTCAATATATTACTTCCTGGTAAAATATTTTATAAATAAATAAAAATAATATTAATTCTTTTTCAAGCAGGTATTTCATGGTATGAGTAAAAATAAGAATATGTAATCCACATAAGATTTAATTATTTGTACTACAAATACATACAAATATAGTCTGGGTAATGTGATGTATAATTTTATCAGCTCAGTAGGATTTATATGTATATATCAGACAATTTCTATGATCAACAGATATATGTGTATGTCTCTTGTTATTAGTTTTCTGCATTTCATAATTTTTTTGTGATTTCCTTTTGATTAATTCACTTTAATGCCAATCATTGGATAATTCATCACTATTTCTCTAACATGTCATTATTGAGTTTTAAATTTGTTTTGTTTGAATGCCCCATTGCATGTTTATTACGTTTGCCATACATTATGTGGACTATTTGATGAAGGGACTCCTCACGAACATTTATGTGACATTTGCATGTTGATTGGCATCACTTATGCCAGTAGCCAGTGCAGATCAGCCGTAGTCTCCCTGATGAAGAGACACAAGGTCTTGAAACACGTAGGGCATCTTTTTGACCCTCGATGGACCCCATAACTGACTTTCATTAGCAGCAGTCGGGCAGGCAGGCAGATAGGCAGGAAATAACCCAATCCACGGCCGCATCACAGCAGACCGGGGGATGTATCAGAGGCAGTCCCGAGACACCAGTAGCATGCCGCTGCACACCACTGCACACCGTCACATGCCGTCGCACGCTGCCGCATGTGGAGAGACGGCCGGGGAGAACGCACATACAGTGGTTCCTACTTACAGGCACAAGTCCGCAGGACTGATCGTAAGTAGGATTCCAGTTTTATTTCACACTTGGAGAGTCGATTCCAATTGGATATTTTGGGGCTAATACAATCCAGCTCAGTTCCAAGCTTTTTAGCTTTTGCAGCATTTTATTGTATTTTATACATGTCAATAATTGTATCCTCAAGGATTTTTTCTAATGCCATTTACACTGGTCAGGAATTGTTTAATCTAAGTTACTGTTATCTCCTCAAGTGTCAAAGGTACAGCTTCTGTAACGAGTGCTCACCACAAACAGGACAGGACCCCGAAGCTGAGGTGGGTATGTTAGAATATACCGACCAACAACCGCATAACCGCGTCCGGATTGCAGACTCGTAGTCATGTAGCCGGGTCAGGGTAGGAAAGGTAAGAATGGTCGTGATATTCGCCGCGGTTTGGGGTTGGAGAAGTTAGATGGTTGTTGTGCTTAGCCGGGGTTCAGGAGTACAGAAGGTGGGAGTCCAAATAAAAGACGAAATCAAGAGTCAGAGTGTAAGGAATCTGGGTACACGTCCTTTGCGACGTGTTCCCTCCTTACCTGTCTCTGCACAAACCTCTGCTCTGGCACCAGCATGTGCGCACACCCCTGCTCTGTTTACAGAGCGTGTGCACACGTGCAGCTCTTCTAATGCGGCCACTGAGCTTAGCTCCTCGCCCTCAGATGCGTCGCGCTTCTCTCACGTGCTGCGCACTCACATGACACCGTGCACCACTCCCCAGCTGCGCGGCAAGATCTCCTAATGCCCACTTGTCTCCTGCTGCCTATCCTTGCCTCCTCAGAGGCCGCACCTCTGCTCTGCCTCCATGGCTTTTGGTTCCTGTTCCTGTTAAATACCCTGCTCTCACTTCTAGTCTTTGCTGAGCATAACTAGTTGTAGCCGTGTGCTCCTGCGTTTGTTGTGCCTTGCTCCTCTCATTCTCTCTTGCAGTTTTGTATTCTACGTGTACCGACCCGGCTTGACTACTGAACTCCCTCTGAACTTCGACCCCGGCTTTCCCACGACTCTGTGTACCTATCCAACCCAGACCACGGCTATGCAGACTTCTATGATTCTGACCTCTCCAACCCCAGACCATGGCTTAACAGACTTTTACTATTCTGACCTCTCCATCCCAAGACCTTGGCAAGTATCTTGACTAACCCGCTCTCTCCAACCCGGCTATGTTGACAATCCGCCTGCCAGGCACGCTTCCGCTGCTGTGGGTGTCACTTTCCAGTTTTGCGCAGACTTTCTGTCCACCTGTCACTTGAAACCCCTTACATACCTTCGCTACATCGATGACATCCTCCTGATTTGGACCTCTGGCGAACAGGACCTCCTACAGTTCTATGACAACTTCAATACTTTCCACCCAACCATCAACCTCAAACTCACCCATTCCCCGGATGAAGTACATTTTCTAGACACCACCATTACTATAAAGAACAACCAACTACAGACTTCTGTATACCGCAAACCTACAGACAGAGCCAGCTATTTGAGGGACAACAGCTTCCACCCGACACACACCAAACATGCAACCATCTACAGTCAAGCCATACGATACAACCGGATATGCTCCGACACAGCAGACAGAGACCAGCGGATTAAAGCCTTGAGATCAGACTTTATAAACCGTGGATATAACCACAGAATTGTAGACCAGCAAATTCACAAAGCCACCAGAATACCAAGAAGTGATCTCCTTGAATACAAACAGAAGGAGACAAGCGACAGGGTACCTTTGGTGGTCACATATAACCCACACCTAGGAGCCCTACGCAAGATCGGCAGGAAACTACAACCCATCCTCCAGGAAGATACAAGACTGCATCAGGTCTTCCCTGAAGCACCCTTATTATCATACAGACAACCCCATAATCTCAAGAATATTATGGTGAGGAGTAAAGTATTCAGCAGTACAACTGAATGCGGGACAAAACCATGCCAGGACCCAAGATGCAAAACCTGCGCAATGCTCTACACAGCGGACACAATACAAATACCACACAAGAATCGGGAATACAAAATCAGAGGAGGGTTCACCTGTTCCTCCAGCAATGTCGTGTACCTCATCATGTGCATGAAATGCCCAGGGGGCTGCTACTACATAGGTGAGACAGGACAGGGGCTAAACAAGAGAATGAACCTGCATCGCCACAGCATCACAACCGGAACAAGAGACAGTCCTGTTGGTGAACATTTCTCCTACTCTGGCCATAAATGAACGATCTGAGGTTTGCCATACTCAAAGTAATCTTAAAACCCCGAAGAGAGACGGTTGCATGAATACAAATTTATGCAACTGTTCGGGACACTTAGCAGTGGCCTAACAGAGATCGAAATTTTATGAGTCATTACTGACACTAGCGAACTCTCTTCCCATGAGCGCTAAAGGCCATGTATGTACATACTGTCTTATAGTATGCACACACAGCTGTCTCTCACACATACTAATACTCCTTATTTTTTCCATCCCTATACACCATAGGGACCACATAGTATCCCACACACTTTTAGTTGTGCTACAAACCTCTCACATTTCCAACCCCACCCACACACCATTTATATCCCCTCTCACGCCACACACACCTTGTGTAGAGCACAGTTTATACTGTGGGCTCTCCATTCATTTTATTCACACGATACACATACACACCTCTTCTTCACTTGCTTTCAGTTACCCTTTGACACCTCCAGCCATAAATCTCATCCACACGGGGAACGACCAGCACAGATACTTCCAAGAGACACTGTTTTTAAGTAAGTACCTTGCTTCATCCATTGTAACATCGCCGGAGAAGAGATCAGTGTATCTCGAAAGCTCGCACAAATAAAAGCATTTCGTTAGCCACAGAACGGTATCATCTATTTATTTTTTGATTATTGAAGCTCGGCTAACACGGTACTGATACCTCTACATATATATATATATATACATTACATTACATACCATACCATTACCATTACAATATCCTGACAGTACTTAGTAAATATCTATGAACATGTGTACAGACTATTTGGTAACTATTAGTATCAATATACCTGAGTCATATGCAGACTGGGCATATGGCAGTTACCTGATTCATATACTATAACATTCGTACCCTAGGCATTTCTTTTTGTTCAGCAATTATATGGCAAGCAACAATAGACTACTCTCATGGCCAGCACTATTGACAACATACCCATCCTGTCTTATTAGTGTACAGTGCATAGTACTATTTCTGAGTTTATGCAGGACTTAGAGATCTGGGGGCTGCACCCACACTTTTGGCAATTACAACATTTAACCGGTCACTCTTATACTATCAATGCACATAGGTTACAGGAGCAATATCACAGTACATGACGACATAGAACATGATATTATTACCAACACAATAGTTTTATTTCAATCATGGTCACACATAACGGTAACAGTAGTGGGTAGTGCTATAATAAGGGCGGCTTCTATACATCAGTTACAAAGGAAGCACATTTTAACTTGGGCTTACCTGGGGCTAACGTGTAGGGCACCCTTTTCCCAGACCCATAGGGGCCCACACAGATAGGAAGCTACCACTGGTCTAAGTCAGCATATCTGACTCATATGTGAAACAAGGAGGTACTACTGTTCTAATTGCAAGGCCTACCACTAATGACCAGGGTCAGGCTCGCAGATCATATTACCCTTTCCGTCTGGTATTTCCACAAAGTGCATTCGCTCAGCCCCATTTCCATCTACATATTCAACCAGGTCCTAATAAATACTGCATCCAATGTGCCATATCCGCACTATCTTGTCTACCCTATGTTTACTCACAGTGAGCATGAGTAATATGTTGTGTAATATGAGCCATGGCTTGCACGCTAACCATTGACTCCGAAACATATCAATTATATCCAAAGTATCAGCAGGGACATAGGGATATTCATAGCCCCACGTGTCCTTGACTCAATCAGCTTGCGACAGTATGGGGCACCTGGTAGGATCCAGATCAAGGATTCCTCTTTAGGAGTCTATGCCATAGCCAAATCCCATTGTATACCATCCCTAAAAAACAAGTCGTCAAGTTCATCTACGTGGCAATGGTAGGCCTTATTTTCCTCATTATGGGCCCTTTCCACCATTTTTCAATCTTACCCCATTGATAGATGATTATGCGTGTCAACCTGAGGTTGGGGAACCACCCAAAAGTCAAACTGTCTTTGCCCGGGGACATCCTAGCAGATGCCGTATCTGGATCAGGAGTTTCCTGGCTGTTACTACAACAAAGTAGTTGATGCAACGCACAGCAAGAAGGGGGTGACAGCAGGTCTGGCAAAATCTTCTTTATTGTAGAATCATTAAATTGTGGAGGCGTGCAACCTTCTACGCGTTTCGTGCATTGAAATTGCAGCATTTATCAAGAAGTCCTTCTTCTTTATCAAGAAGGACTTCTTGATAAAGTGCAATTTTCACTGCACGAAACGCGTAGAAGGTTGCAGCCTTCCACATTTTAATGATTCTACAATAAAGAAGATTTTTGCCAGACCTGCTGTCACCCCCTTCTTGCTGTGCGTTGCATCAACTACTCTGTACAGGATTCTACCCTTTGGCGATAGCACGCAGACTGTGAGTAACCCTGGGATCAACAATAATATTGTGAGTACTATTGGGGGCCAGCCCAATGAGGTAAGGGGTGGGTGTTTTCATGCAACTACCCCTGCCTTCAGGGTAACTGGAGCCCTTTCTACTAATGGTACTATATTCATGTCCCAGGAGGTTATCTCTATAATTGCATATGATAGGACTGCATACTTGAGCACCATATTACCCAATTACTGTTACTACAACAAGAAGCATGGTGGCAACTGGACATTTTCCAGATGGAAACGAAGGGGAGACTCTCCTCACAAAACCTTCATTAGGCACACAACTCTCAGGTGTGCAGGGATGATCTCCGCTGGATGGGCATTCTGGCTCCACTGGAAGTGGAACCTCTGACTCCTCCTCACTTACTCAGGGGTTCTCGATGCTTTCCAGGGGTCCCACAGAGCAATCACTTTAACTGTCACTTAAGCAATGGCTGGTATAGTAGCTGTGTCACTGCCACTCTCGTGGGGGTTTGCCAGTAGCATGCTTATGCCTTTTGCAGATCTGGATCAGCTTGTATACAGGGGTGGTACATTTTGCTCTGCATGGGGCCTGGTGAGAGAGACCTCCTCACTTGTGTCCCCACTGCCCTGTGCAGAGTCTATAAGTGACTCAAATGTGCAGTGCTGGTGAGGTCGAATATAGGGAAGGCTGCATTCTAGGCCACAAGCAGTAGTGGAGAGCTAGCCGCCTGGGCCTCTACAACCAAAACATATGACCTGAAGAAACTCTTTTTCCCTCAAGGTAATGATAAAAAACTCAGCCGGGGATGTTGAAGTGCATGAGCCTCGGAGTACTTGTAGGAGATGACAATACTGGGAGACTGCATGAAGCAGTTCAGCAAAGGGGTTATCAGTCCAGTCCAGAACCATTCAGCAGAGTGAGTATCATGGTCACCATGAGCTACACGTGCTTCCTCTTTAGCAACAATAAGCCCCTCCCCTAGCAAAATTAGCAAGAGCCAGGTGTAATTCCTGGTCTCTGTCACGCCTGTATCCACGCAGACCTGGCCAGTCCCCAGTACTGAGGTGGGAAGGGTATTACCACGCACCCACAGCTCGGAGGGCATGCCCAGAGTGTGGTATGGCGTTGCCGGGCCTGTAGAGAGATAGTTAGTATACTTGCAACGCCTTTGGAGTTCAGAGTAAGAGTAGTGGTGTCCGTGCGCCAGAGTCCAGGGGTATAAAGATCAGAATTGTAATGTTCGTAAGCCAAGGTCCAGGGTCCACAGAAGTCAGCAAGGTCGTGTCCGTTAGCAGGGTTCAAGGGCAATAGCGAGGAGAGTAATCCAGTACAAGCAGAGGTCAAGCCAGGGAAATCCAGGGGTAAGCAGGAGCAGGAACAAGCTGGAAAACAGAGGAGAGCCAAGCAAAGGACTGCACACACCGAGGTAACAAAGAGCTATGCAGAGCAATGAGAGAAAGGACAGACAGGGGTTATAAAGGAGGGAACACCAATAGGAGAGAGAGTAGGAGCAGAGAGTGAAGTGGGAGACAGCAGGGATAGGTGAGGAGAAGAAGAGGAGGAGACAGGTGAGCCAGTGAGGGAGATTGCCTGCAGGGCATGAGAGGAGGAGCCAGGCGTCTGAGAGAGCCTACAAGAAGAGCGTGTGCATGCGCCCTATGTAAGATTAGAGTGTGCGTGCACAGGCTGCGTCACAAGGCGCGCAGAGCGCCGTGCCGTGGGAGCACCCGCCAAGGATGGGGGGTAAGCAGAGAGAGAAGCCACCGGAAGTAAGGGGACTGGAGCAGGGACTGAGGGGGGCCGTGAGCAGGGGACACCGCAGCAGGGAACGGGAGACCGAGCGGGTGTGCGTGTCTTGCGGGGAGCGCGCGCTGACGACCAGGATGACGTCAGAGGTTGCCGCAGAGGGATAGCTGCGGGAACAGGAGATAGCAGGGGAAAGCCAGGAAGGAACAGAAGAGGAAGGCAAGAGCGGGGTGTCAGGGACACATGGAGGGGAAGGAATCCCCTGAACCGTCACAGTTTCCCCCCCTTGAGGATCGATCTCCGAGCGATCCAGCCACGATTTCTGGGGAAATTTTAGATGAAATTGCTGGAGAAGTTTGGGAGCATGAATGTGAAGAGCCGGAACCCATGAACGCTCCTCCGGACTATACCCCTTCCAGTGGACGAGGAACTGGAGCTTGTTTTTTGACAAGCGAGAATCGATAAGAGATTGAACCTCGTACTCTTGTTGTCCTAGGGTGGACACTGGGTTGGGTTTATGGGAAGGATCTTGGAAGTGGGAGCTCTGGACAAAAGGCTTGAGTAGGGACACATGAAATACGGAAGGGATCCTCATGGTGGGGGGTAATGCTAGGCGGTAGGCGACTGCATTGATTTTTTCTGTAATCTTGAACGAACCCAGAAATCTTGGAGACAGTTTGGGAGATGGAGTTTTAAGTCTAATGTTCTTCGAGGACAACCACACTCTGTCACCAGGCTTAAATGAAGGACCTGGTTGGCGACGACGATCTGCTTTAGTTTTTTGTCTAGAGAAGGCAGATTGTAGGGACTTAAGGATCCTTTTCCAAGAATTCTGCAGGGTCATAACATGGGAGTCTGCTGTGGGGACGCCAGAAGGGGGGGAGGAGAGGAGAAGACTGCTGGGGTGAAAACTGAAATTAAGGACAAAAGGAGACTCTTGAGTAGACTCATTCTTAAGAGAGTTAATAGCAAATTCGGCCCATGGTAACAGGTCCACCCAGTTGTCTTGTGACTCCGATACGAAACATCTAAGATATTGCTCTAGGGTTTGATTCATCCTTTCAGTCTGACCATTGGTCTGAGGATGGTATCCGGAAGAAAAAAGAAGGGAAATTCAGAGTCTCTGGGAAAACGCCCACCAGAAGTTCGAGATGAATTGAGACCCCCTGTCAGAGACAATTGAAATGGGAACACCATGTAATCTGAAAATTTCCTTGGAAAAAATATCGGCCAAAGTAGCAGAATTAGGAAGACCCTTGAGGGGAATAAAGTGTGAGTGTTTAGAAAATCTGTCTACTACAACAAGAATGGTATTCATTCCTTTGGAATTGGGAAGTTCGATGATGAAATCCATAGAGATGTGTTTCCAGGGTTGCTCCGGGATGGGGAGAGGCATGAGAAGGACAAAAGGTTTGTGATGGAGCGTCTTACTCTGGGCACACACCGGACAAGCACTAGTGAAAGCAAAAATGTCTTTGTTCATTTTAGGCCACCAAAATGTCCATTTAATAAGGTCCGCTGTCCTCTTGAAGCCTTGATGACTGGCAGATCTGGAAGAATGTCCCCAAAGTAAAATCTTGTGGCGAAACCGTGGAGCTGCGTACCAGCGTCCCTCTGGTACCCTGAATCTCCTGGGAATGTGAACCTGGGCCTTGTTGATTTCATCCAACACATCAAAATTATTGGCAGAGATTACGCACTTGGCAGGAAGAATTGGTTCCGTGGCTTCGTTAGATTCATTTTCAGTGGCGAACTGGCGAGAGAGAGCGTCCGCTTTGACATTTTTGGTACCAGGAATGTACGAAATGGTTTAGTTAAAACGGGAGAAAAAAAGAGACCAACGAGCCTGACGAGATCCCAACAGTCGAGCCCCCTCGATATACAGCAAATTTTTGTGGTCGGTGAGGATGGCAACAGGTTCCTTGGTGCCTTCTAGAAGATAATGCTAAACAAACAATACAAAACATACAATAAACATTAATGTCCTTGGCGCACTATCTGGTATATAACCTGACAGTAAAGAAGTCCAATTTGTCCTTGATGATAGGGATATTGAATCCGGAATCCAATCTTTTCTGGAGGTCCTTAGAGGTAATTGAATCGAATCTGTGTTGATATAAAAGACAGAACAACCATTGCGCAGTACTTCTGGTCAAACATCAACTCCCCCACCGTTGCCAGCTACTTACTTAAAAATGATTAAAAAAGGGCCTCAAAAGGTATCTTTCACTTCTTCCCCGTCACCTTAGTTCTGCTATGTTGCCAGGCGAGATGACTCCTCTGCTTAGAGGGAGGCCTCTCCCCAGCGTGATACCGGAAAATAAGGGAATAGGGCCAATGGTATGATACCGTCACAATTTAATACAATAAAAACAAGACTATAAACCAGTGCACTCACATGCTTATAGTCCCTATATGTGTGATACAATGTGCCGTCCGCTTGCGTGGCAGGATGCTGGGATGCTGCAGATGGAGGCGAGATTCAGCGTTTGTCCCCGCTTCGTGGCCTTCGATTCGGAGCCCCCGTCTCCCTCCGATGACGTCACTGCTCAAGCTCCCCTTTTCCTCCGCGCATGCGTAGACGTAACAACGTAACACTGCTACAGAACTCCACCCTAACGGCGCGTTTCGTGACTGCTGATTGCCCCTGATGAAGTGACGTCAGCAGTCAGAAACGCGCGTAGGGTGGAGTTTCTGTAGCATGTTTTTACTTGGTTTACGTCTACGCATGCGCGAGAAAAGGGAGCTTGAGCAGTGACATCATCGGAGGGAGACGAGGCGCTCCGAATCGAGGACACGAAGCGGGACAAACGCTGAATCTCGCCTCCATCTGCAGGCATCCCAGCATCCTGCCACGCACGCGGACGCACATTGTATCACACATATAGGGACTTATAAGCATGTGTGCACTGGTTTATAGTCTTGTTTTTATGTATTAATTGTGACGGTATCATACCATTGGCCCTATTCCCTTATTTTCCGTTATCACGCTGGGGAGAGGCCTCCCTCTAAGCAGGAGATCTGCTATACAAACAATACAAAACATACAATAAACATAAATGTCCTTGGCGCACTATCTGGTATATAACCTGACAGTAAAGAAGTCCAATTTGTCCTTGATGATAGGGATATTGAATCCGGAATCCAATCTTTTCTGGAGGTCCTTAGAGGTAATTGAATCGAATCTGTGTTGGTATAAAAGACAGAACAACCATTGCGCAGTACTTCTGGTCAAACATCAACTCCCCCACCGTTGCCAGCTACTTACTTAAAAATGATTATAAAAGGGCCTCAAAAGGTATCTTTCACTTCTTCCCCGTCACCTTAGTTCTGCTATGTTGTCAGGCGAGATGACTCCTCTGTTTAGACGGAGGCCTCTCCCCAGCGTAATACCGGAAAATAAGGGAATAGGGCCAATGGTATGATACCGTCACAATTTAATACAATAAAAACAAGACTATAAATCAGTGCACTCACATGCTTATAGTCCCTATATGCGTGATACAATGTGCCGTCCGCTTGCGTGGCAGGATGCTGGGATGCTGCAGATGGAGGTGAGATTCAGCGTGTATCCCCGCTTCGTGGCCTCGATTCGGAGCGCCTCGTCTCCCTCTGATGACGTCACTGCTCAAGCTCTCCTTTTCCTCCGCGCATGCGTGGACGTAAACAACGTAACACTGCTACAGAAACTCCACCCTACGCGCGTTTCGTGACTGCTGACGTCACTTCCTCAGGGGCAATGGAGTGTCCATGGTAGTAGGGGCTATTTAAACCCACCGGATTATCAATACAAGGCTCCCATTGGATATAACCCAATTGGAAACCCCTGCTCATTACGTTGCACACTTTATCAATGTACAATCAATGAATTCTTAATACATATAAATCGGATAATATAAAATTATAAAACCGCATTAACACAAAATTAACTCAACAGAAGACAGAAAGTTAATGTGTATGCTCATAAAATGAATTCGGAGGGGGTTAACCTATGCTGCATAAGAAAATACCCTCTATTGCATCTTATAGAGAACTCAGAGGAAAGTGGTTTATTGAGGTGGAGGAATATACTAGCAGATATCCAAACAATATTGTATTGATCTATCCATCTTTTAGAAATGAAGCCAGATCAAACTCTATATTGAGTCCTTTTGGGGTCAGGGTTTTTAGGGTGTATATCCAGAAGCTTTCGCGTCTGGATATCAGATTTATTTTATCTCCCCCTCTCCAGTTTTGTTTTGGGCATTCGATTCCTTTACAGATTAACCCTGCTGGATTCTGATCATGCTTTAATCTAAAGTGGTTGGAGACACTATGTGTCTCCAAACCCCTTTTAATATTAAATACATGCTCTGCCAAGCGTCGCTTGAGTGGTCTACCTGTTCGCCCCACATATTGAAGCCCACACGGGCATTCTAACAGATAGACCACAAAAGTACTCCTGCAAGTAATGAAGGACCTTATTGGGAATGATATACCTGTTATATTTGATTTAAAGTCTTTACATTTTTGACCATATCTGCAGCCTATACATTTATTACATAAAAAGTATCCATTGAGTTCCTTTAACCATGTTGTGTTACGTGACTTTACTTGGTTAAATGGGCAACTTGGTGAAAGTTTTAATTTGAGGTTGTCAGCCTTTTTAAAAACTATCTGTGGATGCTGGGGTAATATATTTTTTAGCTTCACATCACCATGTAGGATACTCCAATGCTTTTTAATTATGGTTGTAATTTTATTTGCCATGCCATTGTATTTCGTAATGAAAGGAATAAACTCTACCCCATCTTTTTTAATTATGGTCTTTTTATTCATTTTGATTAATTCCTCTCTATTTGTGTTTTTAGCTGCCTCTAGTGCCTTTATTACCTTATTATGGTTATATTCCCTTTCAAAGAACTTGGTTTTTAGTTCATTGGCCTGTGTGTTAAATATTGCTTCCTGTGAGCAATTGCGTTTCGTTCTTAAAAACTGGCCTTTGGGAATATTGTTTATCCATCTTGGATTATGATTACTCGATGCTAGTAAGTAAGTGTTTGCATCTACTTTCTTATAAAAGGTCTTAGTTTCAATTAATCCATTTTCAATGAATAAGGTTAAGTCTAGAAAATCAATGGTGAGTGGATTTACATTAAAGGTAAATTTTAAATTCATATTATTGTTGTTAAGATACTGTTGGAATTTACCCAAATCGACTTCATTACCACCCCAGATACATAGCACGTCATCGATATAGCGCCTCCATAGCACCAGGTCCGCCCCACATGGGCTGTTGGAATGGATATAATTTTCCTCCCACATGCCCATAAATATGTTGGCATAACTAGGGGCGAACCTGCTACCCATGGCAGTGCCACATATCTGGAGGTAGTAATCATTATCGTAATTAAAGAAGTTATGGGTAAGGATATATGTGATCCCTTCTATTATAAATTCCCTAAATCCCGATTCGAGACTATCATCATGTTCTAATACTCTCCTGATGGCCTCCACGCCTTGGTCATGGTTGATGACGGTGTAGTATTCAGGAATCCAGTTGGGTTCCCAGGGATTCTTGTCTGTATCTAATCTTTTGAGAAAACACGTCCGTTTAGTCCGCAAAGCAAGTAGTAGACAGGATTTATATTTCTTTCTCCTGAGAGTATAAGAAATTAGCTGTAAGAAGCATACGCACTGCCTCTTCCGGTTGCTACATTGAAAGAAGCATCTAATAATCTAATAGTTATCCTTGTTAAAATTGCTTGAAAGCTGATTAAAAGCAATAAAGAATTTTGATTTGAACTCCAAAATCTGATTCCTGATTGATGCTTTTCTAACACTTACACCCTTGCTTGTGGGTGTGTGTGGGAAAAAGCCCTCTAATAAGATGACCCCAATATAAAAGAACATTTCACCTGTAAAGGACTTGAAGGTACCTCATTGGCCTCCATCTGTGATGCTCCCGGCACAATCGCTCCTGAGCTCTTCAAGTTTCCAGTTTGGTTGCAGGAACATTCATGCTGTGACAGTTGACGCAGGAGGAGCTGTTAGGGTACAGGATGGAAGACGGAACATTCGGGTCGGACCACTGACAAGCTGGCCAGTTTAGCCAAAATGATATACAACCAAATGAGAAAAACTAACTTGATATTAAATTATATATAAAAAAGACACCCAACTTACCTAGCAAAAAAAGGCATCAAGGGGAAGCAGTGTCTGCACAAACAATAGAGCAGCGCTCATCAGACTCATGGGGCCCTGGTTAGGTCAAGTGAGTGACCAGGTAAATGTACCCCGATGGATCCGCCCTGCGCGTTTGAAGACAAAAGTTGCGTGAACTGAAATGCTCTTGAATGAAACGCTTCAGTTTTCGGAGCCTTGTTCCCGCCCGGATAAACAGCGAGTATGGATGCCAGGTTCTATTGGAGGCCAAAGTGAGGCTGCCAAAGTGAGGGCTGACCCAAAGTGAGGCTGGCCCAAAGTGAGGCTGACCCAAAGGAGGCACATTGTAACGCGAAGTTAAGGCATATCAGGGGAACGTAAAAAAAAAAAAAAGGGAAGAAAACCACATATATGTACAATAAAAAACAGCACAAGATTGCGGCTTTAATGTAAGGGGAAGGAAATTCTGTAAGTCTGTTCCAGGTGCGCACCTGGCAAGTCAGGATCCACCCACAAATGTCAGCGGCTTTATAAATAACACTAAGAAGTTCATTCCCTAGTGTGCGTCTCTACACACAATAAATGAAAAGCGCTCTATAGAAAGTGTAAGAGGAAAGTAATAAAAGACTAAAAGTAACTATAAATAATAAACCGGCCGTATACTGGGAAGTGTACACGTCAGCCCCTAACCTACCAGGGGACTGCACAACTTATGATGCTGCGCCCCCCCCCCCCCGGACTCCCCCCCGTGCTACGCGTCCACCTACCTGCTGTAGGCCGTTCAGAGAGGTGGTCATGTGATGCGAACGGCAGAGCGGGGCCAGTTGTGACGTCATGACCCTGCCGCGTCATTTGACGTTGGTGCCATTAAACGTGTCATGTGCAGCCGGCTGAACCTCGGTAAGTTCAGTTGCAGAGGGCATCACGCGATCCCACGGCATTTCATTTTTTTTACATGCCCTAGGGAAAGAGCGCGGGGAAGAGGCGGGGCCTCTTGCAACAGCCGCGGTCCACCAAAGAAAATTCCTCGCCCCCCCCAGTTTGCGCACCCCGCTATAGGGACTATTCACCATATAGGAATAAAACAGTATTAACAAGGTGCACTACATTGTTTTTTGTGCAAACACAAATGGTGAAGATGAAGAATGGGAAGAAAGTGTGTGATTGCACAAGTCCGCAAAGCTACTCAAACATGAATACAAGTTATATAAAGTCCACAGAAGGAAGAAAAGCTGCAATGTTGAGTCTCTCTGAACCTAACAAAAACAATCATACAAACAAAACAGGAGGGGGACACACAAACCGGAAGGGGAAATGGAAAAAAAAAAAGACCAGGGGGGAGAAAAATACACAACACAAACAGGGAGGGGAAAATATACAACACAAACAGGGAGGGAAAAATACACAACACAAACCAGGGAAGGGGAAGGAATACACAACACAAAAGGAGGAACAACAACCAGGAGGGAAGGGAAATGGAAAAATAAAGAACACGGGAAAAACACACAAAGTTCAACAACAAAAACATGAAGAAAGAAGTGAAGTGAAAAAGAAAATCTAAAAAACGTTCAAGGGACGGTTGCCGCTTCAAAAAGGATCCGCTCCGCCTTGGGACCTCTACAAGAGAGAAGCACATAGCGGTCACGGTGATGTGCCCTTACATAGGGGAAAAGCCTTATATAATGAAGGTAGGAACACTTGACGATGGAAACGCACGAAACGCGTAGGAGCGGTGCCACGTTACTGTGCGAGAGATCCGATCTTTGCCGGCGCCAGTCTCTCCTGGCCCTCCCCGATTCCGGTTTTGTTTTTTAAATGGCGACCAGCTGTGGGGGGGGGCTGCAGACGCAAGAGGTCAAACCAGAGAAGATCCTCATGGCGGACATCCACCCCCAGAGGACGCAGCCAGGACGGAGGCGACATGTGGCTCTATAGCTTTAATGCTTTTGCCTAGTAAGGGGAACATTGTGTTTTATATTCGAGTAAAACTTTTTTACATCCTTCACTGTGACAGTAGTGCTTATCTCTTGTATTGATAGACAGATATCTATCCTCATTTTAGGATGTTGCTGTTAGAAATGTAACAAAGCCATCCACTGCTCCCACCGAAAGGTGACACATGGGAAGGGACCCAACCATCCCAGCAGGTTCCCCAGGCTAGGGACGTAAACAGACAAGACTCAGGACATCTATCAGACCACAGGGAGAACACAGAGCATCGCCCCCACCAAACGTCTCAACACAGGATTCACCCCCCCCCCGAGACATCGGCCCATAAAACACAGCTCTGACAGCCAGGGAGAACAGAGACATCGTTCCACCAACTCCGCTCTCCCCCCCTCGACACAGGATCACCACCGAGACATCGTCCCATCAACACCCGTCTCTGACCGCAGGGAGACACGAGACAGCGTCCCACCAATCCGTCTCTGACCGCAGGGAGACACAGGACATAGTCCCATCAACACCGTCTCTGACCACAGGATCACACCGGACATCGTCCCATCAAACACCGTCTCTGACCGCCCAGGGGCGACACAGCGACATCGTCCCACAACTCAGTCTCTGACCACAGGATCACACCGAGGAAATCGTCGCATTTCCAACACCGTCTCTGACTGCAGGGTGACACCGAGACATCGTCCCACCACTCCGTCTCTGGACCGCAGGGTGCCCACAGAGACATGTCCCACCAACTCCGTTCGTGACCGCAGTGAGAGGAGCCACAGAAGAACATGCACACCAACTCCGTCTCTGACCACAGGATCACACGAGCATTGTAGCATCAACACCGTCTCTGACCGCAGGGTGACACCAGGGACATAGTCCCACCAAACTCCGTCTCTGATCGCAGGTGACACGAGACTCGTCCACCAAACACCGTCTCGGACCCCAGGTGTGACACAGGAGACATCGTCACATCAACTCCGTTTTGACAGCACGGGGACACAGAGACCGTCCCAACCAACTCGGTTCTATGACCGCAGGGACAACAGGAGAACATCGTCCCACCACTACGTCTCTACCGCAGGGTTGACACAGAGGACATCGTCCCACCAACTCCGTATCTGACCCAGGGATAATATGTATACAAAAATAAACAGGATTGGCGCTTATAGAACAGTGTGTTGAAAGTACAGGGCAGTACTTGCGGTGAAAACCATCGAAACCACATGAGTAAAGCATCCTAAAAATAGAAGATAGGTCCCACAATGATAAATATATAAAATGGTGATGATAGAATCAAAGAAAAAAAAGACAAACGAGAACCCCACTCAACCTTCAATAGCAAAAAAGTCTTCTTTTCATTGGGATACGAGGACTAAGCAGGAGTTGGGGGGGGGGGGGGGGGGGGGGGGGGGGGGGGGGGGGGGGGGGGGGGGGGGGGGGGGGGGGGGGGGTGGGGGGGGGGGGGGTGGAGTCTGGATACACCGTATGCAAAAAAATGATAAACAACCAAATATAGTTGTAATCCTATCAACGAGACTCGCTGAGGGGAGTACAGAAAACTGCAATGGTTATACTTCGCATAGATATGAGTTAACCCATGGCGTGTGACACAGAATTATTTAGTGGCAGGGAGCAGGCTCGGCGGTGTTCCAGGCTAACCTTATGGGTGTGCTAAGTAGGGGAAGGAGAAACACCACATGCGCGGACGGCCATGTAACAAATTCAATACAAGATACGAGTCTCACAAATGCGGCACTACACAATGCGCACTCTAGACCACACGTGCAACTACACAATGTGACAGTAAAAGGCAATCAAGTGTAAAGTATTGGGGCGGGAGTTTCTCAACACACCAGATCTCAATTCACTGACGAAGCATTGGTATATAGCGAAAACGCGTAGAATCCGAGGAGAGACAAGCTGCCACCGAGAGAGGGGACACGTGAGGTGACGCGGTTGTGTTTCAGCGGCCCACAAAGGAAGGCAGCACTTCCGCCGCACCACGTGTTCCAGTGGGCAGCGGACCCGATCGGAGAGTGGTGGTTGAGACGTCCCGCCCAATACGTTTACATTGATGCCATTTTAACTGCACATTGTGTAGGTGCACATTTTGTAGGTGCGCATTGTGTAGGTGCACATTGTGTAGGTGCACATTGTGTAGGTGCGCATTGTGTTGGGGCGCATTTGTGAGACTCGTATCTGTATGAATGTGTTACATGCAGTATGCGCTGTGGTGTTTCTCCTGTCCCCTACCTTAGCACACCCATAAGGGTTAGCCTGGAACCCGCCGGACCTGCTTCCTGCACACTATAATATTCTGTGTCACACGCCTGGGTTACTCATATCTATGCGAGTATAACCATTGCAGTTTTCTGAATACCCGCAGCGATTCTCGTGATAGGATTACACTATATTGTGTTTTATCATTTTTTTGCACATCGTGTATCCCGCTCCCTCATCCTGCTTGTCCACCACAGGGTGAATATGACAGGGAGACGGATAATGGGACCGAGGCTGGTAAAGGTCAGATTACCTCTGCTTGAGGGCAGCGAGCTGCCCCTGGACAGCCTCGCGGTCAGGAATTCTTTTGCTCACGACGGACCTGGTAAAGGAGTAGAAGAGGAGAACAAGGACAATGACTGGCAAGAGACAGCATGGGATACAACAGCAGACTCGAGACAGCATGGGACTACGAGACAGCATGGGACTACGAGACAGCATGGGACTACGAGACAGCATGGGACTACGAGACAGCATGGGACTACGAGACAGCATGGGACTACGAGACAGCATGGGACTACGAGACCACATGCGACTGGGAGAGACCCTGGGACACAGGGAGAGATACTCACAGCATGGCCGTCTCAATGCAGCTCTGTATGTGCTCGTGGACCCAACGTAAGGGGTTGGGCCTGCAGCCTGAGTACCCCGTGAAAAGATTTTACTCACGAATGGGCGGAGACCGCAGGGAGCATTGCATGTTAGATATGGAGTCGTCCTCAGGAGCACAGGGAGGTATGGGAAGAGGAAAAGTGCAAAGTGCTTTGTAATACTGTACCCCCAATACTGCATCACACATGTAAGGGAAGCTACCCCCAATACTGCATCACACATGTAAGGGAAGGTACCCCCAATACTGCATCACACATGTAAGGGAAGGTACCCCCAATACTGCATCTCGCAAGCAAGGGAAGGTCCCCCCAATACTGCATCTCGCAAGCAAGGGAAAGTATTTGGTCCCCCCCAAATACTGCGTTCGACAAAGCAATGAAGCGTTAGATCCGGTATCCCCAATACTGCATATCACATGCAAGGGAACGGTTACCACCATATGCATATCACAGTTAATGGGAATGAGGTACCCCCCATACTGATATCACACATGCAAGGGAAGGTACCCCCATACTGCATATCACATTGCTAAGGGAAGGTACCCCCAAACTGCATATCGCATGCAAGGGAATTCGGTATCCCCACAAACTGCATTGGCTGCAAGGAAGGTACCCCCATAATGCATTGCATGAAAGGAGAAGGTACCCCCATAATGCATCTCGCATGCAAGGGAAGGTACCCCCCATACTGCATCTCGCATGCAAAGGGAGGTTACCACCCCTAATACTGCATCTCGCATGCACAAGGGGAAGGTACCCCCCAATTACTGCCAATACATGCAACGGAAGGTACCCCCAATTTTCTGCCATCTTGCATTGCAAGGAAGGTACCCCCATACTGCAATCACAATGTTAAGAAGAAGGTCTCCTCCCCAATACTCTGCATATCGTATGCAAGGGAAGATCCCCCAAAAACTGCCTCTCGCATGTTAGTAAAGGTCCCGCAAACACTGCATCTCGCATGTTAGGGAAGGTCCCCCCAATACTGCATATCGCATGCAAGGGAAAAGCCCCAAACCACATTGATCGAGTACCATTGCCATCGAAGAAACCAATATGCATCCGCAAGCAGAGCAGGGAAGGTACCTCCAATACGCATACGCATGCAAGGGAAGGTCGTACCCCCATATGAATACTCGCATGCAAGGGAATGTTGCACACCCTATACTGCATATACGCATGCAAGGGAAGGTACCCCATTACTGCTATCGCATGCAAGGGATAGGACCCCCATATGCAATTAGACATGCCAAGGGAAGGTACCCCATACTGGCATATCGGCATGCAAGAGGAAGGTCCCCAATAACTGCATATCGCATGCAAGGGAAGGACACCCAGCAACTGCCATAATCGCATGCAAGGGAAGGTACCCCCATACTGGCATATCGCATGCAAGGGAAGGTACCCCCATACTGCATATCGCATGCAAGGGAAGGTACCCCCAACACGTGCACCATCGCAATCGCGCAAGGGAGGTTACCCCATACTGCCATATCGCATGCAAGGGAAGGTACCCCATACTGCATCGCGATGACAAGGGAATGGACCCCTAATGCATATCGCATGCAAAGGGAAGGACCCCACTACTGAATATCGCATGCAAGGGGAAGGCATACACACCAACTGCATATCAGCATGCAAGGGACAGGTACCCCCACCTACGCCATATCGCATGCAAGGGAAGGAAGACCCAATTACTTGACATATCGCAGCAAGGGAAGGCTAACCCATATGCATATCGCATGCCAAGGATAAGGGTACCCCCATAATGCATATGCGCAGACGGGAAGGGACCCCCATTACTGCATATTCGCATGCAGGGGAAGACCCCCCATAACTGCATAGTCATGGCAACGGGAATGGTCACCTCCAATACTGCATATCGAAATGCAAGGGAAGGTACCCACTCCATACTGCATGATCGCAGCACAGGGTAAGGTACCCCCATATGCATATCGCAATGCAGGAAGGTACCCCCATAGCATGATTTGTCAGGGAATGGTATCCCCATACGCATATGAGGCAAGGAAAGGTACCCCATACAAAAACTTTTAAATACACAGGGAAAATTATTACTGATGGTTGATAAAATGTTATCTTTTCCGGGTGTTGTTTTCAGAGGGCCCTGGTGGGATATGGGGGGGGGGGGGGGGGGCGAGAGGCGCATGGGATATGGGGGGGGGGGGGGAGGCACCTGGATATGGGGGGGGGGGGGGGGCGCGGGGATATGTGGGGAAGGGAGTTCATTACGTTGCTGTTTACGGGGTCTCTTGGCTCTCCATTGCCACGGTTTCTGGTGTCGTCCGCTTGTCGCCTGTGGGGAGAAAACACGATGTTTCCTGGTACCGGGGTACAAGATAGAGTATACTGTTTGACACGACACCGCAGTTCTGCAATTAGCCGCCTCTATCCGTGATATGCCGGGGACAACGTGCTTACAAAAGTGTGCACCATATTCACAAATAGATCATCAGGGTTCCCATGCTAATCTCTCTACCAGGTTGATGAATCAGTACTCAAGCGCGTGTACCAAGGGAGATATCGACACAATGGAGGGAGATCCCTGAACAGTACCACGCCCAAGTAAGTGCGGCACAGGATTATTACATTAACATGAGCCGAGCGTTTTGCCTAGCAGGCTATTAAACGCGTGTAACATGTGCAGGACGGAGATTTTCCCCAATCCACGGCAGCAAATCGTTAGACTTGACGCTTTTCTTAACCTGGTGGCTGTCCCGGGTGCCTCCCTCGCAGACGTCCCGCGCTTGTTCTCCCGAGACGGTCTCAGTCAATCCCTTATGTGTCCCAGTTCCCGGTGTGGCGAGTCGCCCGCAACGATATGATCATACGAACATCAAGAAAAGACTAGGGTTATTCTTCAGCCGAGAACAAGGTGTGTGGGCGGGTACGACAGCAGTACAGTGCACACAGATGATATAACTATAATAATATATAATATAGCTTAAATGGGCTCCATGTGTATGGCTTATTCAAGGCCAAAAAAGTGGACACATTGTGCTTCATTGCATGGTCACTTCCCAGAATCTGCTGCAGTGGGAGCACGTAGTGTAGGTTGATAATGGTTGAAAGGAAGCGTTGACAGACCTGTTTAGGTCTGCACTTTGTAGTGCCTTGCGGCGGCGACCCATAACAAATGCTATTGTCGCCGTAGTCAAGAGATTACAGTAAGCGCAAACGCAATGGAGCGAACGAGAGAGAGACGTCGCTAACACAAAAATGTTTGGTAGTTCGTGTCAACAAGATTTTGAGTTTTTCAGAGGCTTGCGCCACATGATAGCGCCTGGGAAACCAATCAATGGCTAGCGACGTCGCGTCAAAGTGCGCAATTCAACTTGCAGGTTGGGGACGTTCATCCATTCGACGTTCCGCCGGACATATGCACGGCACAGGACACGCTGGAATGTGCTCACCACGTGATATATTTATTTTGGAATATAATATCGGTACCGTTGTGTTAGCCGGCTTTCATAATCAGAAACAACAGCGATGAGACCGAGCGGGGGCTAACGAAACGCTTTTTTGGGATTGTGGATTACTAACCACACACATGCACACACATCGTCAAACACACACACACACACACACGAAACAACACACACCACAACCACACAAACAGACACACTACACCAGCACACCACACATGTCATACACACAAACACTCACTATCAAACACAGAACGAACAAACAGCATACACACACAAACACATGCACACACACATTACACACATAGGGCATCTAGCAGACACACACACAACACACAGTAATCATACCACAACACCATACATCAATACATCACACACACACACATCACACACACTACATCAACACACAACACTTAAAGATAACATTAAAATAAGGAGCCAGTAAAGAGACCCTGTAACTCCTGGGGTGCGACAGTTGGAGAAAGGAATCGCCGCCCCTGCGCAGCTCCCCCGTGTCTCTAAGGCTGAGACAGCGAGCTTCCATGCACAGGAGGAGAGAAGAAGCAGATGTGAGCACGCACCACAGCCCGTTCTGTATGCAGAGTTTCAGGCGTATAGTAGGGGGTGGGGGGTAATTGGGGATGATTAAAAACAATGTGAGGCGGGATCACCGCTGTTCAGCCAGGCCGCAGTGAGATGGACTAATTAAACGCGCACGGGGCGGGGACACCGGCGAGCATCTGCACCGCGATAGCGGTTGCTGGGGAGACGGGTTAACCTACAATCATGCAATGAAGACACAGTTCTCGTTTGTCTGCGTGGTAGATGGTGTGAGGGGTCTAGGAGGGAGAGGCGCAGATCGGTGATTCACAGAACCCCCGGTTGTTTATCACCGCCTCAGCCTCCCGGTGACAGGCCGGGTCGGGGTTTTTGGCGGGGAAAGTGCTCGGTGGCAATCGTGCGGCGCGTGAATGGTTCACATGGCGGTCTATTTCCGGTTCTGATTGGCGTGTGAAGCCTGGACAACCGCCCTTTGTCTTACCCTCCTCAAGGGTTATGGTCTACACTGATTCACCATTCCCATGTGAGCGCGAGTCTCCAAAGGGGAGGAGTTTGCTGGTGGTTGGAAGAAGGGATACACATATAAAAGACGTAAAATAGAGCGGCTTCCGGGTGGGGTGTAGTCGCATTGTTGGTTGTGCACTTATTTGTTTTCTAGATTGAAATACCTTATATGACACCAGTCATGATGGACCAAGACAAAAGTAAGTAAGTCCCGGGAGCTAGGATAGGAAGAGTAAATTACAATGGGACAGTGATGTATGTGTACAGTGACATGTGAAGTAGTTTGTGTTACAAGTGTGACAAGTTCGTTGAAGTGTTATAAATTGTGCTTGTCACAATTGTGACAGGTTTGTTATTAGTGTGGTACAATGTGACAAGTGGACAGTTGTTATAGTGTGTTACAAATGTGACATGTGACAGTGTATGTTGTTTACAATGTGACCAGTGTTATTAGTTGTGTCCAATTGTGAAAGTGTTATTAGTGTGTTACAATGTGACAGTGTTATCTAGTGTGTCCACAATGTGACAGTGTTATTAGTGTGTTACAGTGTGACAGTGTTATTAGTGTGTTACAATGTGACAGTGTTATAGTGTGTCACAATGTGACAGTGTTATTAGTGTGTTACAATGTGACAGTGTTATTAGTGGTGTTACAAGTGACAGTGTATTTAGTGTGTATAAATGTGACGGTGTGTTATTAGTGTTCACGTTGTGACAGTGTTATTAGTGTGTGTGTTTACAATGTGACGTGTTATTAGTGTGTTACAATGTGACAGTGTTATTAGTGTGTTACAATGTGACAGTGTTATTAGTGTGTTACAATGTGACAGTGTTATTATGTGTCTGTCACAATGTGACAGTGTTATTAGTGTGTTACAATGTGACAATGTGACGTGTTATTAGTGTGTGTTACAATGTGACAATGTTGAACAGTGTTATTAGTGTGTTACAATGGACAGTGTTATTAGTGGTCACACTGTGACAGTGTTTTAGTGTGTTACAATTGTGACAGGTTGTGTATTAGTGTGTTACATGTGACAGTTGGATTAGTGAGTGTGTCACAATATTGTGGACAGTGTTTATTGTGTGTTACAATGTGACAGTGTTATTAGTGTGTTACAATGTGACAGTGTTATTAGGTGTGTTACAATGTGAACAGTGTATAGTGTGTTTTACAAGTGACAGTGTTATTAGTGTGTTACAATGTGACGGTGTTATTAGTGTGTCACAGTGTGACAGTGTTATTAGTGTGTTACAATGTGACAGTGTTATTAGTGTGTTACAATGTGACAGTGTTATTAGTGTGTTACAATGTGACTGTGTTATTAGTGTGTTACAATGTGACAGTTTTATTATGTGTACAGTACTTTATAGTGTGTCCACTGTGACCAGTGTTATTAGTGTGTTACAATGTCGTGTTATGTAGTGTTATAGTGTCGACGTGTTATTAGTGTGTTACAATGTGACAGTGTTATTAGTGTGTTACAATGTGACAGTGTTATTAGTGTGTTACAATAGTGTGACAGTGTTATTAGTGTGTACCCCCCAAAATGTGACAGTGTTATTAGTGTGTACAAGTGGACAGTGTTTTAGTTGTAAGTAACCTGTGACAGAGTTGTTATAGTGTGTCACCCATGGTGACGTGTTATTAGTGGATGTGACGTGAATGTGCACAAGTACAGGTTATTAATGTGTTCAATTGTGACAGTTATTAGTGGTTACAAGAGCATGACCGTTTTATGGTGTTCATTGCAGTGTATTGTTGTCCACAATGGACAGTGTTATTAGTTGTGTACAATGTAATACAGTGTTAGCTTAGTGTGTTACAGTGTGACCATGTTATTAGTGGTGTACAATGTGCCAGTTGTTTATTGTGTGTCACAAGTGGACAGTGTTATTAGTGTGTTACACATGTGACAGTGTCTAGTGTGTTACAGATGTTGACAGTGGTATATAGTGTGTACTGACAGTGTTACTTACGGTGTTACTAGTGTTGTTACCTATGTGGTACAAGTGACAGGGTTATTAGGTGTCACAATGTGCAGTGGTTATTAGTGTGTTTACACATGTGACAGTGTATTGTGTGTTATGACACGTTATTATGTGTACATAAGTGTTATAGTGTGTCTACAGTCAGGGTATGTGTGTCACAAGTTGACAGTGTTATTATGTGGTCACATTGTGACAGTGTGCTTATTAGTTGTGTACGTGGACAGTGTTTTAGTGTGTACAATGTGACGTGTAGGTGCAAGTGTAAGTGTCACTATTTGTGAGTGTGTATGTGGCAAAGCAGTTATAGTGTTGCACAATGTTCATTATTAGTGTGTTAACAATGTGACCAGTGTTATTAGTGTGTTACAATGTGACGTGGGTTATTAGGGTTACACAATTGTGAAACGGTGTTATTAGTGTGTTTGTTACAAAATTGACAGTGTATTTGTGGGTTACAATGTGACAGTGGTCTTTAGTTGTTTACATGGTGACAGTGTTATTAGTGTGTCCCCAATGTGACAGTGTTATTAGTGTGTTACAATGGAACAGTGTTATTAGTGTTTGTTTTACAAGTGTGACAGCGTTATTAGTGTGTTACAGTATGTGACAGATGTTATTAGTGTGTTACAAATGTGACAGTGTTATTATGTGTCTACAATGTGACAGTGTTATTAGTGTGTTTACTAATGTGGACAGTGTTATTAGTTGTATGTAACAGATGTACGTGCGTGTTATTAGTGTGTTACAATGTGACAGTGTTATTAGGTGTGTGTACAATGTGAAACACGTGCTTATTAGTGTGTTACACAATGCTGCAGGGTCTTATTAGATGTTGCAACATGTGACAGGTATTAGTGTGTTACAATTGGACAGGTTTTATTAGTGTGTAGCAATGTGACAGTGTTATTAGTTGTGTCACAATGTGACAGTTTGTTATTAGTGTGTTGTACAATGTGACAGTGTTAGTGTGTGTTCAAACAATGTGACCAGTGTATTGGTTGTTGTGACACCATGTGTTACTAGTGTTGCACTTTGTTATTGTGTCTACAATGTGACAGTGTTATTAGTGTGTTACAATGTGACAGTGTTATTAGTGTGTCCATGTGACATGGTTATTAGGTGTGTCACACATGTGTACAGTGTTATTAGTGTGTTACAAGGCACATGGTATTAGTCGGTTAAGTGACAGTTGTTATTAGTGTGTCACAATGTGACAGTGTTATTAGTGTGTCACAATGTGACAGTGTTATTAGTTTAAGTGTACGGTTTTGTGTTACTAATGTAATGTGTACAGTGAGTTATTGTGTATTTATGTAAATGTGACAGGTTATTAGTGTGTTAATTCCAGTGTATGTTGGTTACATGAGGTTAGTGTTAAGTCGTTTTGTGGTTACAATGCGTGTTATCAGTGTCAATATTAAGTGTTCTGTCACAATGTGACAGTGTTATTAGTGTGTCACAATGTGACAGTAGTTATTTAGTGTGTCACATGTCGACATGTTTATTGTGTCATTGAGGTTGTGTCACAATGACAGTATTTGTTACATGTGACGTGTTATTAGTGTGTTACAAATGTGACAGTGTTATAGGTGTCCGTTGACAGTTATTAGTGATGTTTAATGCAGTTGTATTAGTTGACATGTGGACAGTGTTATTAGTGTGTTACAATGTGACAGGTTATTCAGGTGTGTTACATCGTGACGTGTATAGTTGTTATTTGCAAGGTAGTGTCGAACAATGTGACAGGTGTTATATGTGTGTTACAATGTGACAAGTGGTTATGAGTGTGTTACAATGTGACAAAGTATGTGTGTTTGGATTCAGTGTATTGTGACAATGTGAAGTGTTATTGTGTGTAAATTGTACAGTGTTTTAGGTTGATTCAATGTACAGTATTGTGTGTAATGTGACAGTCAGTAAACTATAGATGGTGTACAATGTGACAAGTGTTTATAGTTTGTTACATTGACAATGGTGTGTACAGGTGAAGTGTTATTGCGTGTGTACAATGTGACAGTGTTATTAGGTGTTCATATGTGTACAGTTTTATTAGTGTGTTAAGTTGACAGTGTTATTAGTGGGTCTACAATGTGACAGTGTTATTAGTGTGTTACAATGTGACAGTGTTATTAGTGTGTTACATGTGACAGTGTTATAGTGTGTTACAATGTGACAGTGTTATTAGTGTGTCACAATGTGACAGTGTTATTAGTGTGTCACAATGTGACAGTGTTATTAGTGTGTACAATAGGTGACAGTGTTTATGGGTGTTACAAATGTGACAGTTTAGTGTGTGTCTACAATAGCTTGTTACAGTGGTTATTAGTGTGTAACAATGTGACAAGTGTTATTGTGATGTAACAGTGTGACAGTGTTAGTGTGTCTACACGTGACTCGTGTTATTAGTGTGTGTGACTTAATGTTACAGATGTTTTGGTGTTAAGTTACAGTTGTTATTAAGGTAAATGTACAGGGTTTAAGTTCAGTGGTGACCGTGTTATTAGTTGTACAATGTGACAGTGTTATTAGTGTGTCACAATGTGACTGTGTTATTAGTGTGTCACAATGTGACAGTGTTATTAGTGTGTCACAATGTGACGTGTTGGGTATTAGTGTGTTAAGTTGAACGTGTTATTAGGCTGTTTACTAATTCGTTGACAGTGGTTAGTAGTGTGTTACAATGTGAACAGTGTTTGTGTGTTACAATGTGGACAGTGTTATTAGTGTTGTCACATGATGACAGTTGTTATTAGTGTGTTACATGTGACAGTGTTATTGGTGTTACAACTGTGACAGTGTATTGAGGTGTCACAACTGTGACAAGTATTATGGTGTCTTATAATGTGACAGTTATAAGGTTATTAGTGGTGTTAACATGTGACAGTGTATTAGTTGTGTTCATACTGTGACAGTGTTTTAGTGGGTAAGTTACAGTGTTTAAGTTCGTGTACTAGCAGTGTATTAGTGTGTCCAGTGTGACAGTGGTATTAGTGTGTTCTCAATGTGACAGTGTATAGTGTGTTAATTACAATATGGGTTTATGTGACAGATGTGATGTGAGTGTATTGGGTGTGTTATTTGAGGCTTATTAGTGTAGTGTGACAGTGTTATTAGTTGCTGTGCATACGGTGATAGTGGTCACAGTGTAATAGATTGGGTTGTCATAATGTGACAGGGGTAGTACGTGTGCTATGTTACAATGTGACAGTGTAGGTGTGCAATGTACAGTTATCGTGTGTACAGGTACAGTGTATGTGTGTTAATGTACAGTGTATTAGTGTGTCACAATGTGACACGTGTTATGTGTGTTACATGTGACAGTGTTATAGTGGGTGTGTAGAATGTGACAGTGTTTATTAGTGTGTCGCAATGTGTACGTGTATTAGTGTGGTGTTCAATGTGACAAGTGTTATTAGTGTGTGTTACGTGTGACAGTGTTTTTGGTGGTTATAGACTGTGACAGTGTTTTAGTGCTTCACATAGTGTACAGTGTTATTAGTGTGTGTGTCACAATGTGACAGTTTATTAGTGTGTCACAATTGTGACAGTTATTAAGTGTGTTTACAGATTGACAGTGTTATTAGTGTTTACAGTAGTGACGTGTTATTAGTGTCTGTCTACATTGTGACAGGTATATTGGTGGTTTATGTACATGTTATATGGTGACAGGGTTAGTAGTTGGTTGTCACAATGTGGACATGTTAGTAGTGTTTGAAGTTTATTGTGTTTTCGTGGACAGTGTTATAGTGGTTGTTCACAATGTGATGTCGTGTATGTGCGTGTATTAGTGTGTTACAGGTGACCAGGATTGGCTTTTGTATAAGTGCAGTGGTTATTCGTGTGGTACAATATGGACTGTGTTATTAGTGTGTTACACATGTGACAGTGTTATTAGGGGTGTTACAATTGTGCAGTCAGTGTATTAGGGTGTTACAATGTGACAGTGTCTATTAGTGTGTTCACAATGGACAGTTTATTAGGGTTGTTTGTTACAATGTTGTGACAGTGTATTAGTGTGTTTTACATGTTGACCGTGATAGTGTGTTACAATGTGACAGTGTTATTAGTGTGTCACAATGTGACAGTGTTATTAGTGTGTTACAATGTACAGTGTTATAGTGTGTTACAATGTGACAGTGTATTAGTGTGGTACAATGTACGCCGTGTTGAGTGTGTCACAATGTGAAAGTGACAGTGTTATTGGTGTTAAATGGTGACAAGCAGTGTTTGTTATTAGGTGTGTTACAAGTGACAGTGTTATGGTGGGTGTTATAAGTGGACAGTGTATTAGGGTGGTTACAAGTGACAGGGTTATAGTGTTGTCACAATGTGACAGTGTTATAGGTGTTACAATGTGACGGTTATTGGTTGTATAATGTGACAGTGTTATTAGTGTGTTACATTTTTTTTTGTGACAGTGGTTTGGTTGGTATAATGTGACAGTGTGTTATTAGTGTGTTACAGTGTGACAGCTGTATTGGTGTGTATAATGTGACCGGTGTTAGTAGTGTGTTACAGTGGACAGGTGTTTATTGGTTTTTTCTTGTGTACAAATGTGACAGTGTTATTAGTGTGTCACAATGTGACAGTGTTATTAGGGTGTCACATGTGGACAAGTGTTATTAGTGTGTTATCATGTGACCAGTGTTATTAGTGTGTTGTTAAATGTGACAGTCCAGTGTTATTAGTGGTCACAATGTGACAGTGTATTGGCTGTGTTATAATGTGACAGGGTTTATTAGTGTGTCACATGTGACGGTTATTGGTGTTGTTGTTATATGTGACAAGTGTTTAGTAGTGTGTTACAGTGTGACAGTGTAGTGGTGTGTTGTTTAATGTGACCAGTGTAATGGTGTTGTGTGTTACAGGGTGACAGTGTTTGGGTTGTTATAATGTGAACAGTGTTAAGTGTGTTACAGTTGTGTGACAGTCTTTTATGAGTTGGTGTAACAATGTGACAGTGTTATAGTGTGTCACAATGTGACAGTGTTATTAGGTGTCACAATGGACAGTGTATTAGTGTGGTCAGTGTGACAGTGTTTATTGGTTGGTTTATAAATGTGACAGGGTTATTAGTTGTTTACAATGTGACAGGTTTATTAGTGTGTTTACATTGGACAGTGTTATTAGGGTGTTAATGTGACATGTTTTTAGTGTGTTACTAATGTGTGACAGTGGTTTTTAGTGTGTCATACTGTGACAGTGTATTGCGTGTGTTACAATGTGACAGTGTTATTAGTGGTTGATAAGTGTGAACAGTGTTATTGGTGTGTCCACAATGTGACTTAGGGTCATGTGATGTATGTGTGTTACAATGTGACCAGTGGTTATTCGTTGTGTCACAATGTGACATTAAAGTGTGTTTTCATTATGGTTTTGTTGTGTATATATGTGACAGTGTTTAGTAGGTGTTACGTGTGACAGTGTTATGGTGTGCACAATGTGATGTTTAGGGTCAAATGTGACAGTGTTATTAGTGTGTTACGTGTGACAGTGTTATTGGTGTGTCACAATGTGACAGTGTTAATAGTTGTGTCAATTGTGACGTGTTATTAGGTGTTTTACATGGACGTGGTTATTAGTGTGTGCAAAATGTGAACAGTGTTATTGTGTTCACAATGTGACATTGTTATGTGTGTTCCACAATGTGACAGTTGTATTAGTGTGTTACAATGTGTGAATGTTATGGTGTATTTAGGTGACAGTGTTATTAGGGTGTACACGGGGTTGACAGTGTTATTGGTGTGTTATAATGTGACAGTGTTATTAGTGTGTTACAGTGTGACAGTGTTATTGGTGTGTCACAATGTGACGTGTTATTAGTGTTGAACAATGTGGCACAGGTGGTTATTCGTTGGGGTCACAGTGAAAGTGTTATTAGTGTGTTACATGTGACAGTGTTATTAGTGTTGTCACAGTGACCGTGGTTTGTGTGTTACAATGTGCCAGTGTTATGGGTGTGTTATAATGTGAAGTGTTTTAGTAGTGTGTGACAGTGTGACAGTGTATTGGTGTGTCACAATGGACAGTGTTAGCGTAGTGTGTCACAAGTTGTTGTGACAGTTGTTATTAGTGTGTCACACTGTGACAGTTGTTATTAGTGTGTTACAATGTGAAGCGTTATTAGTGGTATAACAATGTGGACAGTGTTATTAGTGTGTCACAATGTGACAGTTTTATTAGTGTGTCACAATTGGCAGTGATTAGTGTGTCCCACAATGTGAACAGTGTTATTAGTGGTCCACAATTGTGACCAGTGTTATTAGTGTGTACAATGTGACAGAGTGTTATTAGTTGTGTTACAATGTGACAGTGTTATTAGTGTGTTTTTTCCAAGTTGACAGTGTTATTAGCTGTGTCACAATGTGACAGTGTTATTAGGGTGTTACAGTGTTGTTGTGACCGTGTTTATTAGTGTGTTACAATGTGACAGTGTTATTAGTTTGTGTCCAATGTTGTGACAGTATTTTAGTGTGTCAAATGTGACAGTGTTATAGTGTGTTACAATGTGACGTGTTAGGGTGTTACCAATTGTGACAGTGTTAGTGTGTTACATTGTGACAGTGTTATTAGTCTGTTGTCAAAATGTGACAGTGTTATTAGTTGTGTTTAACAGTGTGACAGTGTATAGTGTGGTACATGTCTGTGACAGTGTTATTAGTGTGTTACAGTGTGACAGTGTTATGAGTGTGTCACAATGTGCAGTGTTTCATTAGTGTGTTACCAAGGTGGACCGTGTTATTAGTGGTGTTACAATTGACAGTGGTATTAGTGTGTTTGTAACAGTGTGACAAGTGTTATCTGTGTGTCACAAGTGACAGTGGTATGTGTGTAACAGTGTGACAGTGTTTGTTATTAGTGTGTCACAATGTGACAGTGTTATTAGTTGTGTTCGCAGTGACAGTGTTATTAGTGTGTTACAATGTGACAGTGTTATTAGTTGTGTTACAGCTGTGACAGTGTTTTTAGTGTTTGTAAACAGTGACAGGTTTTAGTTGTGTCACAATGTGAAGTTTAATTAGTGTGTTACAATGTGACAGTGTTATTAGGGTCACCATGTGACAGTGTTAGTAGTGTGTACAATTGTGACAGTGTTTATTAGTGTGTTACACGTGTGACAGTGTTTATTAGTGTGTCAATTGGACAGTGATTATAGGTGTACAATGTGCAGTGTTTATTAGGTGTTACAATGTGACAGTGTTATTAGTGTGTACAATGTGAACAGTGTTATTATGTGTTACAATGTGACCAGTGTTATTAGGTTTGTGTTACAGTGAGACAGTGTTTATTGGTTTGGTGTTATCATGTGACAGTGTATTGTTAGTTTTACAATATGACTGTTGTTATTAGTGTGTTACCAATGTGACAGTGTTATTAGGGGTGTTACAATGGACAGTGTTATTAGTGTGTTACAATGTGGAAGGTTATTAGTGTGTCCACACAGGTGACAGTGTTATTAGTGGTTAACAATGTGACAAGTGTTATTAGTGTGTTACAATGTTGACAGTTGTTAGTTAGTTGTTTCAATGGGTGACAGTGTTATTATTTTAATTAGTGGTTACAATGTGACAGTGTTATTGGTGTGTTATAATGTGACAGTGTTATTAGTGTGTTACAATATGAATGGGTTATTAGTGTGTTACACTGTGGACGTGTTATAGTGTGTTACAATGTGACAGTGTTCTTAGGTGTGTTTACACAATGTGACAGTGTTTTAGTGTGTCACAATGTGGACAGTGTTATTGGTTTTATTGTCGTGTTATAGGGAAAGTGTTATTCGTGTGTACAGTGTGACAGTGTTATTAGTGTGTTACAGTGTGTGACCAGTGTTATTGGTTATTGTGTATATAATGTGACAGTGTTATTAGTGTGTTACAATATTGACTGTGTATTAAGTGTGTTGTTAACATGTGACAGTGTTATTAGTGTGTTACAGTGTGACAGTGTTATTATGGTTTGTTGTTACAATGTGACAGTGTTATTGTGTGTACACTGTGACAAGTGTTATTAGGTGTTACAATATGGACTGTGTTATTAGGGTGTTACATGTGACAGGGTATATAGGGTGTTTGTGACAATGTGGGACAGTGTTAGAGGTTTGTTTGTTCACAATTGGACAGTGGGTATTAGTGTGTACAATGTGACCGTGTTATTAGTGTTACAATGTGACATGTTATTAGTGATGTTTACAGTGTGGACAGTGTTATTGGTTGTGTGTATAATGCACAGTGTTAGTAGTGGGCTAAATATGACTGTGTATTAGTGTGTAATGTCTGCAGTGGTATTAGTGTGTTACAGTGTGACGTGTTATTGGTTGTGTTACAATTGTGACAGCTGTTATTCGGGTTGTTACACTGTGACAGTGTTATTAGTGTGTTACAATATGACTGTGTTATTAGGGTGTTACAATGTGACAGTGTTATCTAGGGTCGTTTACAAGTGACAGTGTTATATGGTGTTGTGGGGTGTCTACAATGTGACAGTTTTAGTAGGATGTTACAATGTGACCGTGTTATTAGTGGTTACAATTTGTGACAGTGGTTAGTAGGTGTTACAATGTGACAGTGTTATTAGTGTGTTACATGGACAGTGTTATAGTGTTGTTACAATATGACATGTTATTGGTTGGTGTGTTTTTATATGTGACAGTGTTATTAGTATGTGTACAATAGGACTGGGGTATTGTGGTGTCACCACTGGGACAGTGTTAGTCAGTGTGTTTTGTTTTTTTTGTTTACAATGTGACAGGTGTTATTAGTGTGTTACAATATGACAGTGTTATTGGTGTGTTATAATGTGACAGTGTTATTAGTGTGTTACAATATGACTGTGTTATTAGTGTGTCACACTGTGACAGTGTTATTAGGGTGTTACAATGTGACAGTGTTATTAGGGTGTTACAATGTGCGACGGTAGTAGGGTGTACAATGTGACAGGTTATTGTTAGTAGTGTGTTGTACAATTGTGACAGTGTGTATTAGTGTGTTACAATGATGACCAGTGATTATTAGTTGGTTACAATGTGACGGTTATTAGTGTGTCACAAAAAAATTTTTTGTGGAGAGCAGTGTTATTAGTGTGTTACAATGTAACAGTGTATTAGTGTGGTTACATGTGCCGGTTATTAGTGGGTTACAATTGTAACAGTGTTATTAGTGTGTTACAGTGGAACAGGTATTAGTGTGGTTTACAATGTGACCAGGTTTGATTAGTGTGTTACAATTGTGACAGTGTTATTAGTGTGTTACAATGTGACAGTGTTATTAGTGTGTTACAATGTGACAGTGTTATTTAGGGTGTTACCAATGTGACAGTGTATTAGTGGTGCTTCCAAGGACAGTGTTATTAGGTGTCACACGGTGACAGTGTTAGTAGTGTGTTAAAATCGTGACGTGTATTAGGTGCTAAATGTGACAGTGTTATTAGTGTGTTACAATGTGACAGTGTTATTAGTGTGTCCCAACACTTGCCAGTGTTAATTAGGGTGTTACAATGTGACAGTGTTATTGTGTGTTACAGTGTGTGACAGTGTTATTAGTGGGTACAATGTGACCGTCTGTTGTGATTAGGGTGTTACAATGTGACAGTGGATTAGTGTGCTTACAATATCGATAGTGTTATAGTGTGTTTCCTCCAATGTGACCGTGTTATTAGGCGTGTTACAAGTGACGTGTGATTAGTGGTTACAATGTGACATGTGTCTATGAGTGTGGTTTGTGTTACAATTGTGACAGTGGTATTAGTGTGGTACAATGTGACTGTGTTATAGTGTGTTACAGTGTGAAGTGTTATTAGTATGTTACCAAGTGTGACGTTGTTATTAGTGTGTCTACAGTATGGACAGTGTTATTAGATTTTACAATGTGACGGTTATTAGTGTGTTACAATGTGACCAGTGTAATTAGTGGTTACAATGTGACAGTGGTATTAGTGGTCACAATGGGACAGTGTTATTAGTGTTGTAGGGTACAGGACAGTGTTTATTAGGGTTGTTACAAGGTGACAGTGTATTTAGTGTTGTCAAATGTGGACAGTGTTATTAGGGTGTTTACAATGGACAGTGTTATGTTATTAGTGGTTACAATGTGACAGTGTATTAGGTGTTACGGTGTGACAGTGTTTTAGTGTGTCACAATGTGGACAGTGTTATTAGTGTGTTACAAGTTGGGACAGGGTATTGTGTTGTTACAATGTGACAGTGTTCTTAGTGTGTCACAATGTTGACAGTGTTATTAGTGTGTCAAAATGTGCCAGTGTTATTAGTCTGCTGTCACAATGGACGTGTTATTGAGTGTGTCACCAAGTGACAGTGTTATTAGTTGTGTCACAATGTGGGACAGTGTTATTAGTGTGTTACAATTGTGACCAGGGTTATAGTGTGTTACAGTGTGACAGTGTTATTAGTGTGTCACAATGTAGACAGTGTTATAGTGTGTACAATGTTGACAGTGTCCTATGTTGTCAAATGTGACAGTGTTTTAGTGTGTTTACCAATGTGACAGTGTTATTAGTGTGTTACAATGTGACAGTGTATTAGTGTGTACAATGTGACAGTGTTATTTTAGTGTGTTATTCAACGTGACAGTGTATTAGTTGGGTTACAATGTGACAGTGTTATTAGTGTGTACCAATGTGACAGTGTTATTAGTGTGTCACAATGGACACAGTGTATTTATAGTGTGTTACAGTGTGACAGTGTTATTAGTTGTTACAAATGTGACATGTTATTAGTGTGTCCACAATGTGACAGTGTATTAGTGTGTACAATGTGACAGTTTGTTATTGAGGTGTTGTTAATGTTGTGACAGTGTTAGTAGTGTGTTACAAGGTGACGGTGTTAATTAGTGTGTTACAATGTGACAGTTTATTAGTGTGTGTTACAATGTGACAGTGTATTAGTGTGTTACAAGTGACAGTGTTTGTATAGTGTGTTACAATGTGACAGTGTTATTAGTGTGTTTACATGAACAGTTGTTATTAGTGTTTGTTACAAGTGACAGTGTTATAGTGTGTCACAAGTGACAGTGTTATTAGTGGTCACAATGTGACAGTGTGATAGGGGTGTTATTACAGTGTGACAGTGTTAGTGTGTTACACAATTTGTGACAGTGTTTTAGTGTGTCACAATTGTGACAGTTATTATGTGTTACAAGGAGACAGTGTTATTAGTTGTGTTACAATGTGACACGTGTTATTTTGTGTGTTACAATGTGACGGTTGCTGTTATTAGTGTAGTACACATGTGGACAGGGTTATTAGTGTGTTACAATGGCAGTGTGATTGGATGTGGTTATAATGTGACAGTGTTATTAGTGTGTTACAATGTGACAGTGTTATTAGTGTGTCACACTGTGACAGTGTTATTAGTGTGTCACACTGTGACTGTGTTATTAGTGTGTTACAGTGTGACAGTGTTATTAGTGTGTTACAATGTGACAGTGTTATTTAGTGTGTCACAAGGTGGACATTTATAGTGTTGTTACATGGACCCGGGTTATGGTTTTTTGTGTTAGAATGGACAGTTGTTATTAGTGTGTTACAATGTGACAGTGGTATTAGTTCGGTGTTTTACAAGTGGAACAGGTTATTAGTGTGTCTACAATGTGACAGTGTTATTAGTGTGTCACAATGTTGTGACAGTATTATTAGTGTGTCACAATGTGACAGTGTTATTAGTGTGTTACAATGTGACAGTGTTAGTGTGTTACAATGTGACAGTGTTATTCGTGTGTCACAATGTGACAGTGTTATTAGGGGTCACAATGTGACAGTGTTATTAGTGTGTTACAAGTGACAGTGTTATTGGGGTGTGTTTATTTAACTGTGACAAGTGTTATAGTGTGTTTACAATGTGACAGTGTATTAGTGTGTTACAAAAATCTGTGAACCGTGTGATTAGTTGTGTTACAATTGACAGTGTTATTAGACGGTTGTGTCACAATGTTGAAAGTGTTATAGTGTGTCACAATGGACAGTGTTTTAGTGTGTACAATGTGACAGGTTATTAGTGTGTTACAATGTGACAGGTGATAGTGTGTCACAAGTGACAGTGTTATTTAGTGTGTTACAATGTTGACAAGTGTATTGGTGTTGTTATAATGTGACAAGTGTTATAGTGTGTTACAATTTGACAGTGTTACGTGTGTTACAATGTGACAGTGTAGTAGTTGTGTTTGTTTGTTACAATGGGACAGTGTTAAGTGTGTAACAATGTGACAAGCGTTATTAGGTGGGTCAAAATTGACAGTGTATTAGTGTGTCACAATGTGACGGCAGTGGTTATTAGGGCGTCACAATTGACAGTGTATTAGTGTGTCACATTGTGACGGGGATTATTTGTTGTCACAATGTGACAGTGTTATTAGTGTGTTACACTGTGACAGTGTTATTAGTGTGTTACAATGTGACCGTGTTATTAGTGTGTGATAATGTGCCAGTGTTATTAGTGTGTACAGTGTGACAGTGTTATTAGTGTGTTACAATGTGACAGGTGTTATTAGTGTGAGTCGTCACAATTGTGACAGTGTTATTAGTGTGTTTACAATGTGACAGTGTTATTAGTGTGTTACAATGTGACAGTGTTATTAGTCTGTGTAACAATTGTGACAGTGGATTATTAGTGTGTTACAATGTGACAGTGTTATGGTCTTGTGTTACAGTTGTTGATTGGGACAGTGTTATTGGTGTGTTCTAATTTGACAGGTTATTAGTGGGTTACAGTTGTGACAGTGGTTATTGGTGTGGTATATGTGACAGTGTTATTAGTGTGTACAATGTTTGTCTTGTGACAGTGTTATTAGTGTGTGTTACAATGTGACGGTGGTATTAGTGTGTTACAATGTGGACAGTGTTAGATAGTGTGTTACAATGTGGACGTGTTATTGGTGTTGCTCTTCCTGTGTTACAGTGTTTGTGACAGGTTATTCGGTGGTTACAATTGTGACAGTGTTATTGTTGTGTTTATAATGTGGACCAGTGTTATTAGTGTGTTTGTTTACAGTGTGTGTGACGTGTTATTCGTGTGTTTACATGTGCCAGTGTTATTGTTTGTGTTACAGTGTTGACAGTGTATTGGTTGTTTTATAATGTGCAGGTTTTTAGTGTGTTAAATTGACAGTGAAGGGTGTTACAAATTGTGACAGGGTGTTATTAGTGTGTTTTACAATGGGGACAGGTTATTAAGTGTGTACAATGTGAACAGTGTTATTGTCTTGTTTACAAGTGGACAGTGTCTATAGTGTGTACAATGTGACAGTGTTATTAGTGTGTTACAATGCTGGTGACAGTGTTTATGGTTGTGTTTACAGGTGACAGTTATAGGGTTGTTAAAATAGTGACCGTGTTATTAGTGTGTTACAATGTGACAGTGTTATTAGTGTGTACATGTTGCTACAGTGTTATTGGTGGGTACAGTTGTTGACAGTGTTATGGTTGTATAATGTGAAAGTGTTATTAGGTGTTACAGTGTTGCGTGTGATTCGTGGTGTTACAATGTGACAGTGTATTGGTGTTGTGTGTTATAATGTGACAGTGTTATAGTGTGTTACAATGGGACAGTGGTATTAGTGTGTTACAATGTGACAGTGTTATTAGTGTGTTACAATGTGACAGTGTTATTGTGTGTTATTATAATGTGACAGTGTTATTAGTGTGTTACAATGTGACAGTTGTTATTGGTGTGTTATAAGTGACAGTGTTCCATTAGTGTGTTACAATGTGACAGTGTTATTAGTGTGTTACAATGTGGACAGGTGATTGGGTGTTTTTATAATGTGACAGTGTTAGTGTGTTACAATGTGACAGTGTTATGGTTGTGTTATAATGTGACCAGCGTATTAGTGGTACAATGTGACAGGTTATAGTGTGTTTGTTACAGTGTGACAGTGTTATTAGTGTGTTCACAGTGTGACAGTGTATAAGCTGTGTTACAATGTGACAATCTGGACAGTGTTATTAGTGTGTCACAGGTGACAGTTGTTATTAGTGTTTGTCCACAATGTGACAGTGTATTAGGTGTGTTACAATGTGACAGGGTTTATTGGTTGTGATAATGTGACAGTGTTATTTAGTGGGTTTACAAGTGACAGTTGTTAGGTGGTCTATAATGTGACAGTTTATTAGTTGTGTTTACAGTGTTGTGCAGTGTATAGTGTGTTACAATGTGACACGGTTTGATAGTGTGTCACAGTGTTGTGACAGTGTTATTGGTGTGTGATAATGTGACAGGGTTTAGTGTGTTACAGTTGACAGTGTTATTGGTGTGTTAAATGTGACAGGTTCTTAGTGTGTTACGTGTGGACAGTGTTATTGGTTGGGTATTAATGTGACCAGTGTGTTATTAGTTGTGTCACAATGGACAGGTTTATAGTGTGTTCCAATTTGACAGTGTTATTGGTGTGTTTAAGGACAGTGTTATTAGTGTGGTTACAATGTGACAGGGTTATTGGTGTTGCTGTTATAATGTGCAGTGGTATTAGTGGTTACAGTTGTGACAGTGTTATTGGTGTGTTATATAATGTGACAGTGTTATTAGTGTGTTACAGTGTGTGCCAGTGTTTATTGGGTTGTTGTCACAATGTGACAGTTAGTAGTGTGTTGTCACAATGTTGCTGGACAGTGTTATTCGTGTGTTACAAGGTGACAGTGTTATTAGTGGGTCACAATGTGACAGTGTTATTAGTGGGTGTTACGTGGACAGTGTTATTGGGTGGTTGTTGTGTTATAATGTGACAGTGTTATAGGTGTTACAGTGTGAACAGTGTTATTGGTGGTTTTACAATTGACAGTGTTATTAGCTGTGGATGTCACAATGTTGACAGTGTTATTAGGGGTGTTACAGTGTGACAGTGTTTATTGGTCGTGTGTTACAATGTGACAGTGTTATTGGTGTGTTATAATGTGACAGTGTTATAGTGTGTTAGCAGATAAAGAGGTTTTTGTCCCCCCCCACCGTAACAACGTGACCATACATATTAATGATCTCCCCCTTGAAGATCATTTAGGCTAAATTGTAAAACATGGGTTGGTATCTCGGAAGATTAAGATGCGTATTTGGGAGACATAACTTGCAATTACAGAATCAATGAACTGGACAAATTGCGGGTCATTCGGACTAATCCGAAATTATGGGGGACCGGGGGGGGATTCCAAAGATCCTTGTGGATCTTTGGTATAAGTAGAATATTGGAATCTGGCTGCTCTATATCTAGAATTCCAATTTCTCCCTTTGTAATTATACCAGTCAGTGAATCCCGAGGTCTCTAAATATTTATTAGGGCTAGGTAGTTCTTAAACTCAGACGATGGATTTACCTGGCAGTTATGATAGTCGTGATCACTGCGGATTCTCATTGGGACTCCTTTTTAAATAAGCTGAGTCCCTGATTACAATACCGCCCCATCTGTCTGCTCCTTTAATTATAATTGGAGTATTATTGCTTCTCTAGGCTCTTAACAGCATCATCTCTATTTGGTCAAGTGGTTGGTATCAAACTTAAACTCGTGCTGGTTAGCCTTCTCAAGTCCTGAATACTAGTTCAGTGATGAATGTCTCGATAAAAATTACCACTCCACGCTAACATGTTGTGGGATAGAAAACAGGGTTCTTGTTTTAATTTATTTTGTGGAATCCTCACCTGAATGGTATTGGATTATGTTGCTGTATTGGCCTCTAATCACCGGCCTCTTTAGAAACATACACCGTCATCAACCATGACAAGGAGTGGAGGCATTCAGGAGAGTATTGAGCAGATGATAGTCTCGTAACGGGATTAGGGAAATTTATTAATAGAAGGGATTCAGATTAACCTATCGCCATTAACTTTCTTAATTACGATAATGATTACTACCTCCAGGTATGTGGCACTGCCATGGGGTACCAGGTTCGCCTCTAGTTATGGCAACATATTTATGGGCTGATGTGGAGAGGAAAACATATCCATTCCAACAGCCATTGGGGCGGACCTGGTGCTATGGAGGCGCTTAGATCGCGATTATATGTGTATGTTCGAGGTTGGGGTGGATTGAAGTGGATTTGGGTAAATGCAAACAGTACTTTAACAAGCAATAATATGAATTTAAATATTTACCTTCATATTAAAACCACATCGACCAGTTGATTTTCTAGACTTAACCTTAGTTCATTTGAAAATGGATAATTTGAACACTAAGACCTTTATAGAAAGTAGATGCAAAACAACTTATCAGTACGAGTAACTATCACTAGAGGATATATAAAATTCCCAGTTACACGAATCTCCGGACCAGTTTACACATCGGCAACGAATAAAAACAAGTTCTGAAAGGATATCCATTATAGTAAAAGGACACTAGATAGGGCAGCTAAAAACACAAATAGAGAGGAATTAATTCAAATGAATAAAAAAGACCATAATTAAAAAAGTGGGGATGCAGTAGAGTGTATTCCTATCATCTACATAATACCAATGGCAGTCTGGCAAAAAAATTCCACAACAAATATAAAATAGCATGGGTATCCTCATTGTGATGTTGAAGATAAAAAAATATAGTTACCCCAGCGCAGCCGCACAGATAGTTTTTAAAAAGCTGACAACCTGCAAATTAAAAACTCTCACCAAGTTGGCCCATTAACCAGTTAAGTCAAGTAACACCATGGCTTTAAAGGAACTCAATGGATACTTTTTATGTAATAAATTGGTATAGGCGCAGATATGGTCAAAATGTAAAGACTTCAAATCAAATATAACGGATATCATTCCCAATAGGTCTCTTATAACGCAGGATGCCCTTTGTGGGTCTATATGTTAGACATCCCGTGTGGGCTTTCCAATATGTGGGGCGAACAGGTAGACCCTCCCGCGACGTTGGCAGCGCATGTAGTCAGTGACTATTCCCCACGGGGGTAGGGTACGCGGTCCCAGTTTGAGCTGTGATCGAGCCCACCCAACTGTGTAAGATTAAAGCAGGAAGAGCAGAGGTTTTGAGTGAGAGGTTTGAGAATGAGGTGCACGCAGAGGATCCGCGGCAGAGGGTTAATCTGTCAGGATTCGCCGTAGGCCCAAACACGACCGTGGATGTCGTCGGAGAGGTGGCGGAGAATAACATACATCTGCCTACAGAAGCGAACACGGTGGATTCTCCCCACTGTGACAGTGTTATTGGTGTGTCACAATGTGACAGTGTTATTAGTGTGTCACAATGTGACAGTGTTATTAGTGTGTTACAGTGTGACAGTGTTATTGGTGTGTTATAATGTGACAGTGTGAAAAAATCAGGATATCATCCAAGTATACAATAACAAAAATATTGAGTACCTTACGAAAGACGTCGTTGATGAAATCCTGGACGACAGCGGGAGCATTACATAAGCCGAAAGTAAACAAGTGTTTACGTTACGACACTTGCAAGTGTCTCATTCTGCTGGATATAGACCCACTGTGGTCTTTCTCCCTCCTAATAGAGTGACGTCAGCAGTCACGAAACGCGCGTAGGGTGGAGTTTCTGTAGCAGTGTTACGTTGTTTACGTCTACGCATGCGCGGAGGAAAAGGGGAGCTTGAGCAGTGACGTCATCGGAGGGAGACGAGGCGCTCCGAATCGCGGCCACGAAGCGGGGACACACGCTGAATCTCGCCTCCATCTGCAGCATCCCAGCATCCTGCCACGCAAGCGGACGGCACATTGTATCACACATATAGGGACTATAAGCATGTGAGTGCACTGGTTTATAGTCTTGTTTTTATTGTATTAAATTGTGACGGTATCATACCATTGGCCCTATTCCCTTATTTTCCGGTATCACGCTGGGGAGAGGCCTCCCTCTAAGCAGAGGAGTCATCTCGCCTGGCAACATAGCAGAACTAAAGTGACGGGGAAGAAGTGAAAGATACCTTTTGAGGCCCTTTTATAATTATTTTTAAGTAAGTAGCTGGCAACGGTGGGGGAGTTGATGTTTGACCAGAAGTACTGCGCAATGGTTGTTCTGTATTTTATATCAACACAGATTCGATTCAATTACCTCTAAGGACCTCCAGAAAAGATTGGATTCCGGATTCAATATCCTTATCATCAAGGACAAATTGGACTTCTTTACTGTCAGGTTATATACCAGATAGTGCGCCAAGGACATTTATGTTTTATTGTATGTTTTGTATCGTTTGTTGGGCGTATCAACTTGTATAAAAAATCTAGCCCACCAGGAGAATAATGGGCTAATTACACCCAAAATGGAGAATATACATAGTTTATCTGGCTTAAAAGGATTTGTTCAAATAATGAAATGTTTTTGACTCGTTGCCACGAAATGGCGGATAATTTTAGAGAAAGAGGTTATAAGGACATTGATATTGTAAGGGCATTTGAGTATGCAGACTCTTTAGATAGAGAGGAAATGATCAAATCCAGACCACATAGAAAAAAGAAGCGATACAATTTTGAGGATAATTCCTTGTGTCCATCTTTTATTTCAATTTACAATAGACAGATTTACCACTTACAATGCGGATGTAAAATGTCTTACATTGGTCGGACTATCAGGCCCGTGAAAGTAAGAGTTCAAGAACATATTAGACTTATTTTAAAGAAGGACTTATTACACCCAGTGTCACGGCATTTTTCATCTTGTAAACTTGGGGATATTTCCAAATTTTCTTTCTCAGGATTGGAACATGTTGATATCCACCCTAGAGGGGGAGATAGAATAAACAAACTTAACATGAGAGAAATGTATTGGATTCATGCTATGAACACGTTACATCCCGCTGGTGGTGGGCTAGATTTTTTATACAAATTGATACGCCCAATTACAATCCTTGTCTCACTATATAGGCATCACTGGGGGCAGTACCAGATACTCTTTGACAAAGTCCCTACCTGCGGACGAAACGCGTCAGAGTTTTTTCTTTGTAGCAGAACACTTTTTGGTGTATATGAACTCATTAAACAGCCTTTTTAATTGATTGCGTGTGGATTCCTGTTTTTGTGCCCAGACGGCAGCTGTGAACCGCCTGAATACCCCTATTACTGTTTACCTCTACTGTTGGCTGGAGCACGCGACATTGCATTCCCGGATCAGCGGAGCCTGTTGTCTGCTTAGGAGTTTGGACCCGGCGTGTCAAGATCGTGAGTACTCCCCCCTGTTGGGGAACATTGCTGTGTATGGACACCGGGTATGTGAGGGCAGTGGCGGAGGATTACGGTGATTCAAAAAGCCGTTCATAGTTCCCTTAGAGGGGACACGGCTGTACCGAGGCTCTATACCCTCCCTACCACACTTCAGCCCCGTCCCGTGGGATAGTCATATGCTCATAGTATCACTCCTTTTATACCACTTCATGGATCTATTATTGGGACGCTGGACGGGAGTGCATTTAAGAAGTGATTTATCCTGTGACTTTTTCGGATCTACTGTAGATGATTTATTTGCACAATTTTGGTAGCATCAGTTTTTTCTAGGAGTATGCTCTGGGACATTTCTACCTGTGTATTGGGATGCTTAACTTGTGGGGTGAGTTTTAAGGTTAATGAGTATTAGATCAGAAGGTTAACACCATTTACAGGGGAAGAGATGGCAGAGATGCATGGGTGAGTTCAGGTGTGTATGTCTGGGTTCGGGCTTAGGGGAGATCCCCAGCAGCAGGAAGGAGTAGATAGAGGGTGTGAATAGAGGATTTGTGTGGGTGTTTTTTATTGAGGGGTAAATAAGTTCTTGGGAGAGAGGTGTGTAAATAATGGTGCAGTGGAGAGTGGGGAAGTTGGAGAGAACAGAGATGTTCACAAAGGAGTGAGGAAACAGTAAACAGAAAAAGCAATAGGGAGGGCATAGTGAGATACAGGAGGAGAGACTTCACAGGTACTGGGGGATAGGAAGAGTACAAAGAATCACAGCTTTTAGAAAATCAAGTTTTCACAGCTGCAGAGTTGTTGTTGTTGTGCAGAGTCCAGATCTTCCTCTAATCTTCACCTCCAAATTAATCTCCAAAATTATCTCCACACTTTCAATGTTACACTTTAAGATGTTACACACAGCCATATGGCTCACAGCCAAAAGAGCCTGCCTTATAAGTGTAGCCCCTGTAAGTAAGAGCGGGCTACTTATCCTTCTCCTACTGGAGTAAACCCTGGTAAGGGCAGGCGCCAGTAGTAACCATGGGTTTTCCCCCCTTCAAGTCCTGCCTGGAGTGATGGAGGCGGGCCCCCTGACTCTGTGCAGGCCTAGACAGAGGGGAGGTCCTGCTGACATCATGAGGGGCAAGGCTGACTCTATTTAGTGGGCTGTCCTGTGTGTGTCTGAGTCAGTTGGTTCTGTCAGTTCGTGCTGTGAGTTGAGTGAGAGCTGAGAGAAAGAGGTGACAGTTCAGCATGCCCAGTTCTGTGAGGATGTCAGTCTGAGCTGGAGCAGAGTTTGGAGAGCAGAGTGTCAGGACTGGCAGTCTGTGGAGAGCCTGGAGGGAGTATGTGGAGTGATGTCCTGGAGCGGAGGAGAGTGCTGGTCTGAAGTGTAGTAAGACCCAGCAGAGCGCATGCCTGACCTGAGAGGCCCTGCTCAACGTGAGAGGGATATTTGTAGGAGAGACCTCAGAGCCCCTCTGTGTAGAGCGGACAGGACTATAGAGGTGGACCAATGCCCCTCACCCTGTTTAGGGGTGAGGGGAAGGATGTCTATCCTCACTCCTAGGGCCTACCCTGTGGGGTGGAGGCAGGGGTATTGAGGCCCCTTTCAGCCCATCCTGCTGGGAAGCATACATCTGGAGGGAAGGAGAGGAGAGAGACGCCTGTACCTTGGGAGCACGGTTTCTAGGAGCTACTCTTTGCAGGAACGGCTGTGCACTACCTCACTGTGTTACCGAAGAATAAAGA